>JBBHKE010001298.1:0-32644 GCA_037447655.1 Zygnema cylindricum | reverse complement strand
GAATATTAAACTTCGTGTTACCAACCAGAATGAGCCACGCAGGTTTACAGACGCGACCTAATGGAAGGCACGCCCTTCAGTAAAATTTTCCGTACAATTACTGGGACGCCTAATGGAAGTCCACCCTTAGTGTCAATAACACTAATTTTTCTTTTACGCTATTTATTCCTTTACTCTAATAGCGATTGACGGTGTACCTGCGCGCAGGTTGCCGCAGTTTGGTTACAGTAAACCTGCGCCGGCCGTGTGAAATTTTATTTTTTTATGACGGTCGACGTTTGCAAGCGCGACACTTTTTTAACCGCCGGTACAATATTCCGCCAGTCAAAGTTGTTCGACAGATTGACCGTCAGATCTGAAATTAAAGGTGCGTAGCCTGTACGAAATTGTCCTTCAAATGTACAACTTCTGACAACTACAGTACCTGCGCGCAGCAAAAATCGTCTCTGCGATTAGCAATTCCCTATGTTTATATCTACACACTGTCACTTCAGTCATTTTCAAAGGTACGACAGAGTACGCTATTACTGTAGTACAGTACTGTACTTGCAACTCGCGAACTCTCAAAGATTTCGGCCGTCGAAACATGACACCGTAAAACGTCAAAACATGATAAATTTGTCACATTGCAACGTGGCTCAATAATTGTGACGTGGCATATTATAACGTGACGGACATATGCAGAATTCCTGACAAATCTTGTTCGTATCTGTCCACCAGAAGCGGAGTGTTGACTGTAGCGTGACGTGACCTGTATGTGGCAGTTTTCAACTTTTGACTCGTGTGAAAGAATGCAACGAGGGCTTCCATTTGTCCTGCCAATGGCGCCTGTGCTTGCGGACCGTTATAGCGAAGCCATGGCCATTTTCTGCTTTGCCGTTTGGCAAGCTTGTAAACACGCCACGTCGATGTCAGATTGCTCAGAGGCGAGATCTTCGAGGCACTGTCTGTTTCAACAAAATCTGTCTTCAGTATAATATGGAGTTGAGTCAAAGAAATGAGAAGCTTGTTTTCTCGTTCTGTAAATAATTTCGCTACTTTAACATCTTCAGCTGAGGAAATTAGAACCGGATTTTTTTCCTTTTCCGAGTGTGCGCCTCATTTGTGAAGGAAGCCATGGCATCAGTTCAGGAAGCAAAGAAGCTTAGTGGACAGGAGAAACAGGTAATGCAATAACATAGGTCTTCTATGGATCAGACGATGTTTAAAATAGCTTTATAATACTATGCATAAATACGGTACAATCGAGACTGTGATGTGGAAATTGCTTAAATATCTGTGTACATTCTGAAGATTGAGACCTATTGTTGGTTCCAAGAATGTAAATTAGAATGCATATTTGTGGTCTTTCCTTTGTACTGCACATTCTTATTCATCGGATGATCTTTGCTTTTGCTAGTTTTTAACCAATGTTCTGGTTGATGCTGGTATTGAGTCCTTTACCTCTCCTGGAAGTTTGAAGGCAATGGTTTTGTTAACCGATGAATGGTATATGATAATGGATATAGAAGTTTGAGAGCGTACGGTATTAAGAGTAGTGACGGTTCTTTTAACTGACGAATGGCTAATGATAATGAATAAGCAGGAGCTCTCTGAGAGGGCGGCTGCTGGAGAAACTGTCGTACAAAGTGGAACTGGCGGCAAGTCTGTGGACGCTCAGATCAATCTTGCTGAAGGTGGGAACAAATTTGTGGCAACTTTTAACAAATTTTGTTGATGAAAAATAATTGAGTATGAAATGGCTATGCTCAATTGGACATTGTTGAAACAATCGCTTGCTGTCATTCAACTTCGAGACTGTATGTTAGTGTTTTAGTTGATTATAATTGGTTGGCCAACAAATATTAATCGCAAAATAGTTTAATCGATTCTATTTTTTTAGATCACTGTTGTGTAACCGCATTCAGCCTTTTGCAACCGAGAGATGTGAGATTGTGCTTCATAGATAAAGCTGTAGCTAATTTTGTGATGTTGTTTGTCATGTAATCTTTTTCATTTTTTTGTATCAATTGTGGTTCACTAACTCATCTGCAAAATGGCAGATTACTGGCAACCAACTAGGAACCAACTTGGTTCTGGCTAGTTCTTGTTCTCGTTGTTGGTTGTTGGTTGATTGGTTTTTCGTTGGTTATTTCATTTAAAGCACTTTTACTGTTGCTACCACGTAGCCATCTTCATTTGATTTCATAATTGAGACAGGAAACTGTGCTTTGTATGTGAAGTGTCAAGCAATTGAGCACTGTTGATGGTTGTGTTTGTACTTGTCTCTACAAGCAGGACGAAGCAAAGGAGGACAAACCCGTGCAGCGGAGCTGGGAACTGAAGGCTACCAGGAAATGGGGAAAAAGGGTGGTTTGAGCACCAATACTCAATCAGGAGGAGAGGCAGCAGCTGCCAAAGGAATTGAAATTGACGAGTCCAAGTTCACAAAGTAATAAGTTGTATAATATTGTGGTGGTCTGAAAGGCCTTGTATAGCTACCTATGTACCTTGCATTTTGATGTTTTATATACGGTAGGGAACGCTGTATATTTTGCAACAGAAGTTTGTATAATCAAGCAAGATCCCGGTTGTAATTTTTGACAATTTACGTCTATTCTCAATCTACCAATTTTGAAGTTTGGAATCATGAAAATTTTGTGGTTGTTTATATTTCGTTTTTGATGTGTCTGCAAAATGTAATTCTAAGGTACTGCTTTTATCATCTAAGAAACGTTGTGGTTTACCTTCTTTGAAAATGTATGTCATGTTGCTGTGAGAATTAACGAGTATTGTACAATGTACCATTTCAAGCCAGTGTATTCCACCAAATTGCTGGCGAACTATCCTTCAGGCTTTTCGATTGTATTTTGGTGCTCACTGATGATTCAAAAGATTTAATATCTGGTGATTTCTTTGACAAGACTGCGTTTTTAGAAATTTCGAAATGTCGCACGTCTTCACTAATTCGTATGAAATGCATCATTTTGAGTCAATATATGGAAGCAAATCTAATAGCCGAAGTGTCTTAGATATTCTTTCTGCACATGATTAACTCGCACTGTATGTTAGTCCATTGCCGGATGAAAAGTTGTGGATATAGTTGGACGTATATTGATACCTTTGCAAATTTCTTGCCAAGAGTTGAACCACACATCCTTGAATTTTTCATGTAGGCCATAAGAGATTAATACAAGAAAAAATGTTAATTTTCGTGAAAAATATGGATTGAAAATGCGACTTCTGTAGAACATGAACAGGCTCTGTCTGAATTGTGGAGATAATTGAGAAAAAAACCTTGATATATGGTTCAATTTCCTAAGAAATTTGGTTGCCGATGGTCAGATTCTGCATTCATTTTACGATTTCATTTGAAAGTAATTGCTGCGCGGATTCTGCGTTCGCCTTGGCGGCTTTTACGGTTCAGTTCTGTACGCCGTGTATCGCTTTTAGTGTTCATGTTCTTTTTGCCACTTAAACATTTTTTTATATGCACACGTGGAGGATTGTTATTTGACATTTGCTATTTAAACGTACAGCTCCCACCTTCAGATTGGCGGTCTCCATTCCAAAATCAGACGTGTGCACGGAAAAAACATCGGTAGCGAAAAATTTGGAAACACTTCATGTACACCGCGAATCGTAATTAGAGTAGATTACTCTAATTCGGTCGCTCGAAATTTCGACTCTATCACATCAAATAGAGAAATCGATTCTAATTTTTTCATTTTCTAATTTAGGTGAGGTTTAATTAGCGTAGAAATTTATAATTTAGGTTGTTTTTAAATAGTGTGGAGTACGGACGACGTCTGACCGTGCAAAATTGTACTTTTATAAGTAAAAAGGTACAAATAATGATTTAATAGAATCGCGCTCGCACGTGAATTCGCACTAAACAAAAAAATCAATCACATCGAAAAAAAGCCGTTCGCATAACTCTCGTCCGTCGACAGCATCGTCGTCGGTGTGAACATTAACTGACATTCAATGCGACAAATATTATTAGCGTCATAATGACGTCAATACTATACCGGACTAACACATTTTGTACCTCTACGTAATTTAGTGTTCATTATTATCGCGCACATAATTATCGCCGACATAACCCAATATAGAATAACTAAATAAATTAGAGTAAACTTCATAGTTGAAAAAGCTCAATCACATAAATTAGCGTTCATTACTCTACTTGTTTTTTTTGTTTTTTTTACTCTAATTTTTTCATTACTCTAATTACGATTCGCGGTGTAGCGATGTAACTCCCAGAACCGGATTCAGTTCCACGCTATTCGTATGATACGACTCCTACGCTATTCGTATGATATGACTTCCACGCTATTCGTATGATATGACTTCCACGCTATTCGTCACCCTATTCCTATAATATTATTCCAGGACCGGATTGACTTTCATGCGATTCCTTTTATATTTTGATATTTTCCCTTACGTCAGATACTTCCAGGAGCAGAAGTGCAGAACCTAACTTGTACACTTCGAGGGGCGCGGGAAGCGTGCGAGCAAATCGTACATGCGTCCAAATTTCGCACTCCCAAAACACGATCTACGGTCCAGATCTCGCCCGTGAAATATGGAGTTTAAAATCCAATCGAAGCATGAATTGAACGGTCTGGATCACTCTTCAAAATGTACCGGAAATTACAGCCAACGGTTACCTTTGCAGAGAATTTAGATTATTGCTGGACAGGAACAGAGAGGAAGGATCTCCTCTGACATTTTCCTTAGCTGCATTTTCTGTCTGTCCATCAGATCAAAGCTTCTCACGGATCAACAGATCTGCGCAGAAGCTGTAGAAGATATTACAGTTCTGTAGTGTTTTAGGAGGAGAAGAAGAAAGGAAGAGAGGAGAGAAGGAGAGAAGGAAAGGAAGAGAGGGGAAAGCAAAGGTGTGGTAAGCCATGACGTTATCAAGTTATACATTAGGTCTTCTAGATACCCTAGGAGGAGGAGGAGGAGGAACTTTGTTAGGAATTACTGCTGCAGTAGTAGTGATTGCTGCTACTACCTTTCTTTATGTTTCAGGTCAAGCAGAAGTGAAGGGAAAAAAAACCGCAGAACTTTCCGGTGGAGGTTTGGGAAAAGATGAAGTACAAGACGGTTGGAAACAGTATGACAGTTACTTCAATCAGAACAAAGGCAGCCATGGAACCGGCGTATCGGAGAAAAAGATAGCTCCTCAGTTTGTGGATACCTTTTACAATCTTGTAACTGATATTTACGAATGGGGTTGGGGCCAAAGCTTCCATTTCTCTCCTGCCATTCCCGGGAAAAGCAATAAAGAAGCCACTAAAGTTCATGAAGAACAAATCTGTGATTTGTTGAATATGAAACCTGGAATGAAGGTTTTGGACGCCGGATGTGGAGTCGGTGGACCAATGAGAGCAATTGCCGCAAAATCCCAAAGCAATGTTGTAGGAATTACAATAAACGATTATCAAGTTGAGCGGGGTACCTCAAATAACGTGCAAAAACATTTAGCGTACTTTATTCTATTTGAGAATTTGCCCCAAAAAAAGGGGTACCCCAATTAGCGTCATGTACGCTAATAGCGATTCACGGTGTACTGGCCCAGTTCTCGTCATCATGGTTCATCGGTCCGCCAAAAAATCATGATTTTTTTTAGCATTTTATTATTTTTGAGAAGCGCAGACCAATTCTCCAATCAAAACGGCCGACACATAGAAAGGCCCGAAAATATGCAAGTTATGGGACACATGGTAACGCCACTTATTGACGCAAGTTTTCTAGTTACGCAAGTCAGTTGTTCGTACTGAGTATGTCCAAAACTGTTCTATCGTACTTGTGTACTTAGCTTGAGACCCGGGTTGCAGATCCACGGCCATAAGCTGCCCAGACATGGACGGCAGCCCTTGCATCTTCGGCTGCCGTCCAATACGTCGACGGTCTCGAGAAAAAATGCGTAAAAACAGGCTGCAAAAACGCCGCAAGAAAAGATTCAAGCACATTTTTTTTTTTTAATTACTTCTAATCGACGGAGATTTTGATGCCTATAGAAGGTCGTCTCGATCGACGGCCACTGGCGGCCAGCTCTTACGCTAAAGTCAAGTGCACGCAGTCCACGCGTCACATCTAGATTGACCACCGAGAGACTATACAGATTTACCGTACGCAAGTTTACCAATTGTATAGTACACCGCGAATCGTAATTAGAGTAAATTACTCTAATCCGGTCGCTCGAAATTTCGACTCTATTACATCAAATAGAGTAATCGATTCTAATCTTTTCATTATTCTAATTTAGGTGAGGTTTAATTAGCGTAAAAAATAATAATATAGGTCATACTTAAATAGTGAGGAGTACGGACGACGTCTGACCGTGCAAAAATGTACGTTTATAAGTAAAATGGTACAAAAAATGATTTAATAGAATCGCGCTCGCACTAAACAAAAAAATCAATCACATCGAAAAAAAGCCGTTCGCATAACTCTCGTCCGTCGACAGCATCGTCGTCGGTGTGAACATTAACTGACATTCAATGCGACAAATATTATTAGCGTCATAATGACGTCAATACTATACCGGACTAACACATTTTGTACCTCTACGTAATTTAGTGTTCATTATTATCGCGCACATAATTATCGCCGACATAACCCAATATAGAATAACTAAATAAATTAGAGTAAACTTCATAGTTGAAAAAGCTCAATCACATAAATTA
Source organism: Zygnema cylindricum (assembly GCA_037447655.1). Lineage (NCBI taxonomy): Eukaryota > Viridiplantae > Streptophyta > Zygnematophyceae > Zygnematales > Zygnemataceae > Zygnema > Zygnema cylindricum. The sequence goes on along the minus strand of JBBHKE010001298.1, from coordinate 25,964 downwards.
GCGTTCATTACTCTACTTGTTTTTTTTGTTTTTTTTACTCTAATTTTTTCATTACTCTAATTACGATTCGCGGTGTAGCGATGTAACTCCCAGAACCGGATTCAGTTCCACGCTATTCGTATGATACGACTCCTACGCTATTCGTATGATATGACTTCCACGCTATTCGTATGATATGACTTCCACGCTACTCGTCACCCTATTCGTATAATATTATTCCAGGACCGGATTGACTTTCATGCGATTCCTTTTATATTTTGATATTTTCCCTTACGTCAGATACTTCCAGCAGCAGAAGTGCAGAACCTAACGTGTACACTCCGAGGGGCGCGGGAAGCGTGCGAGCAATTCGTACATGCGTCCAAATTTCGCACTCCCAAAACACGATCTACGCTCAAGATCTCGCCCGTGAAATATGGAGTTTAAAATCCAATCGAAGCATGAATTGAACGGCCTGGATCACTCTTCAAAATGTCCCGGGAAATTACAGCCAACGGTTACCTTGCAGAGAATTTAGCTTATTGCTGGACAGGAGCAGAGAGAGAGAGGATTGCGTCTGACAGTTTCCTCTGCTGCGTCTTTTGTCTGTCCATCAGATCAAAAACTTCTCACGGTTTAACAGATCCGCGCAGAAAGCTGTAGAAGATATTACAGTAGTGTATTAGGAGGAGAAGAAGAAAGGAATAGAGAAGAGAAGGAGCGAAGGAAAGGAAGAGAGGGGAAAGCAAAGGTGTGGTAAGCCATGACGTTATCAAGTTATGCATTAGGTCTTCTAGATACCCTAGGAGGAGGAGGAGGAGGAACTTTGTTAGGAATTACTGCTGCAGTAGTAGTGATTGCTGCTACTACCTTTCTTTATGTTTCAGGTCAAGCAGAAGTGAAGGGAAAGAAAACCGCAGAACTTTCCGGTGGAGGTTTGGGAAAAGATGAAGTACAAGACGGTTGGAAACAGTACGACAGTTACTTCAATCAGAACAAAGGCAGCCATGGAACCGGCGTATCTGAGAAAAAGATAGCTCCTCAGTTTGTGGATACCTTTTACAATCTTGTAACTGATATTTACGAATGGGGTTGGGGCCAGAGCTTCCATTTCTCTCCTGCCATTCCCGGGAAAAGTAATAAAGAAGCCACTAAAGTTCATGAAGAACAAATCTGTGATTTGTTGAATATGAAACCTGGAATGAAGGTTTTGGACGCCGGATGTGGAGTCGGTGGACCAATGAGAGCAATTGCCGCAAAATCCCAAAGCAATGTGGTAGGAATTACAATAAACGATTATCAAGTACAGCGAGCGACATCTCATAACAAAAGAGCAGGTCTGGATCATCTCTGTGAAGTTGTCCAAGGAAACTTTCTTTCGATGCCTTTCGAAGATAACAGTTTCGATGGAGCTTACTCTATTGAAGCCACTTGTCACGCTCCCAGATTACAAGACGTTTACGGTGAGATTTTTAGGGTTCTGAAACCTGGCCAGAAGTATGCCACGTACGAGTGGGTCACAACCGACAAATACGATCCCAAAAATGCGACTCACGCCAAAATCATCGACGAAATTTGTTACGGAAACGCTTTACCTAACTTGAGAACTTATAAGGAGATCGTGGAAGCGGCTAAAGAAGTCGGTTTTGAAGTTTTGGAGAATAGAGATTTGGCGGCTCCTCCTTCTCTTCCATGGTGGAGTCGTCTTAAGTTTGGACGAATTGCTTACGCTCGAAACCACGCCTTGGTTACCTTTGTTTCCTGGCTTGGGATAGCTCCAAAGGGACTGGTAGAAGTGCACAATATGCTCACGTCTGTGGCCGTATGGCTCACGCAGGGAGGAGAAACCGGTGTCTTCACTCCAGCCCATCTGTTGCTTTTGAGGAAACCTCTCAAGGCTTGAACCGTTTAGACAGATCTGAATTTGTGTCCTCTCTCTCTCCCTCTCTCTCTCTCTCCCCCCTCTCTCTCTCCCTCTCTCTCTCTCTCTCTCTCTTTCCCTCTCCCACTTCCTCTCCTCTCCCTCCATCTCTCTCTCTGTTTTTCTTCTCTCTTTCTCTCTCTCTTTCTCCCTCTCTCTCTCTCTCTCTCTCTCTCTCTCTCTCTCTCTCTCTCTCGCACAATCTTTTCCCTTGTTTATTTTCTTCTTTGCTGCTGTCAGCCTCTCTGCGTTACCTTTCCCTTTTTTAAAAATTGAGCACATTCCTTTCTAGACCAGATCAGATAGCCGCTTTTGTCTTTATTCTAATTTGGAGTTAGAGTCGGTAAATTGTAGATTCTTTCTCAAAAAAGGGTCTTTGAATTATTGCAAATGAGTGTGGATAGCTGATGTTGGGGAATGGAAGGCATTAGGAAATAGTAAGATTTTTGTTTGAACGATTTTATATGTACGTAGAAAAACGTAGTCAAAGAGAGAGAATTATATGCCTTTTTTTTTTTTCAGGGTCTTTGAGAACCTAGATTTTATTGCAGATTGAGTCGAAGATTTTTTTTTTTAGTTTTTAAGGTATTTTAGGGTACTTTTTGTTGTGCACAAGAATTGGCCCTTTTTTTTAATGAACATCAGTTTTCCAGACAAAAGAAGAAACGGGTGAATTTCTGTCATTGGTCGACGTTTTTTTTTGTTTTCTGTAATTCTTTTTGGCAATGTCTTTTTATGGCGTGGTGAGAATTTGTTCGTCTTTGTGAGAGATCTCCTTCAATTTCATTTTTTTTTTTTTTTCCTGGATATCTCTTCCATTTTTTTTCATGTTTTTTGTTTTTTCATTCTTTTTTTCGTTTTTCTTTTTTGTCTGTAAGGTAATCACGGCGACAGTAAAATCTGCCAAACTTTGAAAAGAAAAAAGGGAAATTTAAAATTTATGTGCATTGACTGTTGAGAGGATTAGAAGCCTTGAAAAATTTGTTCGAATTCCACGCTGACTTTCTTTTCTTTTCGGTTTACTTCTAATTAGTGAAGTAGAGATATTCTTTTTTGTTCCATGCATTGTTTCTTGGGGGCGGGGTCTTTGATATTTTAACTTAAGAGTGGTTTTTGATGTTTGGATGACTATCGAGAAGGTTTAGAAGTTACATGGAAAACTTGTTTAAACTTATTGTTGCCTCGCTTTTTTTTGTTGTTACCTTCATTTAGGAAAGCAGGGATTATTTTATGAAAGAGAGTCTCACCTTTTAAATGTATGTTATTGTATATACGAGTTTGTTTATTTTCTCCATCTTTTGGAAGGAGTTTACGAAACTAGTGGATGAAGGAGAAGAAAAAAAAAAACAAACAAACAAACAAATAAACAAATAAACTCGGCTTTTTTTATTTTTCGAAATCGATTTTGGAAAATTCGATTGTTATACGAGTGTGGGATGTCGGAAAACAATGAAACTCTTTGAGAGCATTTGTACTTCTCTACGGAGCCATTGTTACTTTCTTCCTCGGGATTTATGAAAACCAGCAGGTAGGAATGATTCTCTTTCCCCCCCTCTCCCCCTCTCTCCCCTCCTCTCCTTACTCCTCCCTCTCCCCTCTCCCTCCCCCCTCCATATCCCTCCTCCTTCCCCCTCTCCCTGTTGGTTTGAAAAGTTAGTTTCGTGTGTGCTTGTCGTTTCGTGCGTACACAATGTTTCGTACTCGATTCTAATGCTATCTTGATTTACTGTGAAGGTTCGAATGGATTTGCGAATTGGGGGAGTAATGGTACTAATTGTATTGGAACGTACGATATTGGACTTCAAGTGATGCAAGAAACATAGGCGAAAGTACGGTTTGCGTAAAGGGAAATGGAAGGCGGATCGCGAAGCGATCTGACGTTAAATAATTGACGAGGATGGAGTTGTACGTCGCACGTACGAAACGTAATGCAACAAGCGACATTTGATGAATTGGACGCCGCCGGAGCTACGCACGGCGACGCTGTCAGTTTGGTCATTTTGGTGAGGGACGCGAAATCGCGTCCATCACATGATATTTATTTTGGACGGTCCAGATTCGTTTGACGAAATTCGTAAGGTTTGTAAATATTTACAACAATGTTTTGGCCTATGTGTATTAATTACTAGTGTAGATCTATTCATTCTGACATATCACGAAGTATTCGGGTATACTCAAATTAATAGAGGTAGTTGATAGATTACGTACGGCTGGTATGCCTCCGTACAGTCAGTAGTGAGCTCTAGTGTATATTTGTAAGACTTAGTCATTTTTGGACTTGGGAACTTTTTGTACCAAATCTGTTTTTGGTCATTTTTCTGGTAATTTCATCTGAGGATTGCTCTTATATCTATTGGCAGGATTATTCGAAATTTTTCATGTGCATTCCTCCTTGTATTTACAATATTGTGGCAAATTTGCAGACCTAGTGTGTGTCTGGTTTGCTTGGGGCTTCATTGTGAAGTTGGTCAGATTTATCAAAGTTCTGGCAGACTGTTTTTCTGCAGTCTGTTTGGTATTTTTATATGAAAATTTGTGGGAATACAGTGTGGCCAAGAAACTATCTGTTCATGTAGTTTTAGCCTGTTTTGCTACTGTGTGTACGGCAAAAACCTTAAATAACCCTAGAAAAATTGGTTAATATTAGCTTTAATGTTTTATTCCGGCTTTGAACTCAGCCTGTACACTGAAGTGGAAATTTACTTCTTACCTTTCGCTTGGCAGTCTCCAAATGAAAACAATGGCGAAAAATAAATGACGCTTCTAATCGCGAGATACTGTGATTAACAAAGTCCTTATAGTGCAGTTTTTTGTCTTTGTTATAGTAACTAGTGAAATACATTGCAGCCTAGATGAGGCATTTGTCAATTTAAAAATTTGTCTTATAGAGTTGGTCGAAACGCCTATTGCAGTGTATTTTTAACCATCCATTACAAAAAATAATACTAATAACTCTTTAATAATAAACAGTGTCCTAAATGTTCCGGGTATATAGAAACAATCAAACGCAGGATAAATTAAAAAGTACGATGGTAAACCATCTGAGTCCGGGGGTACTAAAGGGGTGGCATGGCCGAAACTGAAAAACTACCAGCAGGGGAATAAAATAACAGCACAACAAAAACAAAAAGAAAACAACAAGAAGGAAAATAAAAGCACCCAAACTCAAAATGAAAACAATCGGAAGATAAAGCCAAAACGGAACTGAAATAACGTACACAAAGCAATCAAAATAAATGAAGAAAACACTGGGAGACAAACGACAACATGAAAACCATTATTAGAGTAATTAAATTATTAAATTATCAGATATGGGCTCAGCAAGTGATAATAATTCTAATTCAATTTTTAAATGAAGTGGCTGATTTTTGAGTGATTAGTAAATCACTGGTAAGGAAAAAACAGTGTCAGTTACACTATTTAGGTTTGAGGGATAAACCTTAGGTATACGGATAGGGTGTCATAAACACTAAAAATGTAGTGAAACACTCAACATGCCAAAGTGTACTTAGGACAAAATAGAGACAATAAACATTTTGTCTTGTTCTGACCATGCCAAAGTGCATATAGGACAAAATAGCTACAATAGACATTTTTATCTGGTTCTGAGCATGCCAAAGTGCACATAGGACAAAATAGAGAAAAAATATTTTTTGTCTGCTTCTGACCATCACATGTACGAATTAAATATCTCCATTCTCCCACCGAAATCATATCGCATAGTATTACAATACTCAGTCGAATCCTTTAACAAATCACAATCTCTTTTGGTAGTTCCTTTTTTTTAGAGTTTTTTACAATGTTGTTAAATCTAGTCTTCCCATTATGACTATCCCTTGAATAGATATCATTGGTTGTATCCCTTCACTGCTTTATAGTTAAAACAGTGAAAAAAAATCGACACTAATTAAAAAACCTTGTAAAACCCGTTCACCAATCAGTTTAACGGAAACTAATTCCAAAAACTTCCAAGAAACTTTCTTTCTTCTTTCTTCTTCCTTCTTTTCTTTCTTCTGTCGTTCTTTCTTTTTTCTTTCTTTCTTTTTTGAACTTTCTCAGTTTCAATCGGTCCATAATATTTCGCAAAACCCCATTTTTTGATAATATATATGAGTCCTAACGGTAAAAATTGCATATGAAAAGAAAAAAAAAAACTTTTCAAGGAACCGGGTCTCCGTTGGCCAAAAAATAAAAATAAAAAAATGGAAAACGAATTCTCGGACTGTGTGTAGACTTTTTTCGTTATTTTCTTTCGAGGTGACTCTCAAGGTTTCACGGATAACCGTTCTGCAAAACCGCAAAATGAAAAATCAGTTACTGTTGTATTCAACAATATACTTAATAGAAAAAGAGAAAAAAAGAGAGAAAAAAAGAGAGAAAAAAGAGAGAAAAAAAAAGAGAGAAAAAAGAGAGAAAAAAGAGAGAAAAGAGAGAGAAAAAAGAGAGAAAAAGAGAGAGAAAAAAGAGAGAAACAACTTACTTAGGAACTCGTAAGTAGTGATCATACAAGTTCCCCATAAAGACATAGAAGCCCAGCGAGGGCCCAGTCCCCTATAGAATCCTTTCAAGCCCTCCTCTCTCAACAATTTGTTCACCGTCGATCTCACAGTCGGTCGATTTCCACCCTCATTCTCCAAAACCTGTACCCCTCCCTTTTCAGTTACTTTATGACTCTTCATCATCTCCCTTCTCTCCCTCCCTCTTCCTCACTCCCGACCTCCCTCTCTCCCTCTTCCTCACTCCCTCTCTCCCTCTCCCTCTCTCCCTCTCTCCCTCTCTCCCTCTCTCCCTCTCCCCCTTTACCTCTACCTCCCCCGTATAGTAGAATAGAAATAAAACAAGAAATTCTTAAAAAGAAACAGAAAAATAAAAAATAAGAAAGAAAAAAAAAGGGGAAAAAGGCTCCATCCCAGTTATATAGTGACCCAGCTTCGTTAGATGACCATAGTCAAAACGTCACAACTTTACTTTAATTTAGCCTTACAGTATGAACCTTCTCCCCCTCTCTCCCTCTCCCCCTCTCCCCCTCTTCCCCTCTGTTCATCAATAATAGAGTAAAAATAAATCAATATTAATGTAGCAAAAAAAAACATTCATATTAAATATTAAATGTTACATTAAAAACGAAAACATTAGAAATTAATTTGTGGCAAACATCCTGTACCGACCATCATCTATTAAACTTTACCACACTCATTCCGGGGAGTGTTTTCAGACCTAATATCATAAATTAGAGTTAATATTTAGTATTTAGTATTTAACATTTAAAAACTGATAGTGTTAATATTTAGTATTTAATATTTAATAACACCAATAGTTATGTGGCCGAAAATAAGCCTCATGGCAAAACATAATTTAGTGTAGGTGATTATAATAAAATGTTATAACGATAATAATTAAAATAATAATAATAGCGGTGGGAGTCGTAGTTTATGATTTTTGGTCAGAAATCATAAAAAAAAGAAAAGGACAACTAAGTGTTATTAAGACTACGATTAAGATAATAAAAATAAGTACCCACCTAAACTGTGAAAAGAATCCCACTCAAATATCCCTTTTTACACCTTTTTTACTTTAAAGATCTTAACAGTCCTCACCTTGGTTTTCCCCGTTTCTTGACACTTCCCCGCTTTTTCCCCACTCTCTCCCAATCCTCGCCTTTTTTTTTCCCATTTTTATAACAGAGGTGACAATTTGTCACATGGGAATGATGACATTTCAAACATCACTCAGAAAAGGACAAATGCCTCTCCCCCCCCTGCCTCTCTTCCCCCCCTGTCTCTCCCTCCCTACCTCCTTGCCCCTCTCTTCAGGCTTCCGTTAAATTTCTAAGGATAAAAATGAAGTGTCATTTCCTGTTCAAAATTTATACCCGATTTTATTTTAAATCGGGTATTAAATATCAAAGGCCAGAGAAACCCTAAAAAACTCCTTTCTAACGCCAAATATTAAACAATGTTTCCTAATATTGTTCATCGGTGGTCAGATATACCCAATATTTTTTAGGGGTTTTTACGGTTTTTTAGGGGTTTGTATTCCGTCAAATATCGCTAACCAACAGTTATCGATTATAAAGTTTGAAGAACTCTCTCTCCCCTCCCTCCCCTCCCTCCCTCCCTCCCCCTCCTCCCCCCCTCCACTCCTCCATCACCCCCCTCCCTCTCCTTTATTACCTGAATCCGAGTTTTTACGGTATCTAAAGGGGTCGTCACGAGCGCTGCCACTCCTCCGGCACAAGTCCCTCCAAAAGCTTGAACGAGAACCACGGTACCGCCACCTGGCGTTTTCTGATTGCCTCCCTCCCCATCTCCACCATATCCTAAAGCTCTGTCCTTCAGCAACCGCCCAACCACCACGATACCGTCCTGTCAACAAAGTAAAAAGTCTTGAACGACAAATACGAATGGAAGGGAAAAATAAGAAATATTGAACAACAAATATAAATGAAAGTGAAGGTTATGAAATCTTGAATGACAGATACGAATGGAAGTGAAGAATACGAAATCGCGAATGACAAATACAAATGAAAGCAAAGAATACAGAATCTTAAACGACAAATAAAAATCAAAGTGAAGAATATCCTACTGTTCATTTGTAAGTGAAAGACATTACATTGCACATTATACAAAAATCCCAGCTCAGAAAAATGATTCTTTACTATGACTCCATGATCATTTTTTTATAGACTATTTCCACACTTTTTTATTTCTTTTTCTGTTTCTATATATACAGCTTTTTTGTACAGCGCCTAAAGAAGAAATGTGTTCACAAAAAATACAGGCCCTAAAAGTAGCTATCGAGGCATAGTGCCAAGAATGCTTTTCTTTAGCCCTACTAGACCGTGTGCCGTTATTAGGGTTACTGTTTTTTTCCGTCTCTTAAATCAAGTTTTCTCTGTGTATTTCATTGGGAGACCGCCAATTCCGAAGGTAAGCATCTTATCTTTCCATCGCAACCGTCAGATTAATAATCGGACAAATGTGCATAGAGAAAAATGGGTTTAAAGGCTCAGAAAAATAAAAATAACACTAATAGTGATACAAGGTGTAGCATACACGAGTTGGTGCAGCTCCCTTGTCCATGACTAAACCGTAAATTGCTATTGGAGTAAAAAAAATATGAGCATGGGAATTATATTAGCGTTGATAATTATCATTCAGTTCCGAACAATGTGGCTAATTTTGAACCGTTTAAAGAATTAGCGTTAAAACAAGTAGCGTTATTTTCAAGTCAGAGGACAAAAAGACTGGCAATGAATGTTTGTATTTGAATCTCCTAGTTTGAATCGCATAGCATCAAATAGTGCGCTATTTTTTTTTCTTTTTTGAGGCATTTTCAGTGTAATCATGAAACTAAACGCAACTCCATTGCCCGTGAGTAATGAAACCATAAGCAATGAAAACATACCTCCAAAATACACGTTGAGATGCCCCATATGTTGACCACCAGGTGGCACTTGATGGGGCATATGTGACAATCGACATTCCAAACCCTCGGTACAAACCACGAATCCCTTGGGTTCGTAAAATAGTTTGGAAGGCATCAAGTCCTCCAGCATATTTAGCAGGAGAACCTCCATGTCCTCCTTGGGCCATTAGACGGGAACTAATCTGCCAGATTGCCAAAAACCAAAAATTGAAAAAGAAAAAACAGGTCCGGAATCAAAATCGGAAAGAAAAGAAAATGTGAAGCTCGAAGGATGTTTAGGGAAACGGTGCTGTCAAATCTTTACATATGACGCAATACACCAAAAAACAGACAACGAGAGAAAAAAGATTTCACATCCTTTCTGTTAAAAAACCCAAAATGGCCTTTGCACGAATCAACGACAAAATTCTAATCTTCCCTAAAGTTAAGCTATTCCCATTCACTATCCTGTAAAACCCTACCACATCCATACATCTCCTTTCACAATTCTGTAATCCCATTTCCTTATCATGTAAATCCCGTGTCACGCCCATTAATCCCTTCCCATAATTGTGTTCTTCCCATTTACTGCCTTTTAAAAATCTCACCCGATCATTAAACGCCGTACATAAGTCTGTGTTTCCATTTCCCTTTCATGTAAGCGTATGCTATATCCATTAGTTTGTCCCCAGAGTTGTCCTTTTCCCATTTATTATTCTAGACAGACTAATAGGATGGACAGCAAATAATACAATCCATACTAAATAGTGTATGGATACATGACCAATTCCTGTCCACTACATTCAGGGTTCTTCAATAGTGGAATCAATACCAAATATTGTGAGGGTTGGAAAATAATCAAAATAAAAATTTATTGTGATTCAGACTAATTATTACTGATGTATACTGAGCACAATTTGTCAACAATCAACATCTAGTTTTTTAAAAGATCTCGATAATCGATATATCGAGCCAATAACTACTATTGCCGATAATAGCAATATACCGATACCGATATCGTAATATCATCAGTATCGACATCATTATTTTCGTACGTACTCGAACGTTTTTTCCCGACACCATCAAGAGTGAGAAAAAATCTTATTACGGTAAACTACACTCTGACTCTATGATTAAACATACATGTACCAAATGTTTGACTTTGTAGTTTGTACCTTGATATTTTCCAGGTTTTGTACACAGAAATTTCCCGCCAATCAAGTGCTTGGTGAGGTTTGGCGAGATATATTTCTGTTTGGTAAAGACCTACTAAGTGTCATACATTTATCGATCGATTATCGCCAGTTATCCTTATCGGTAAAGCGGATAATAACAAATTTCTAACTGTACGACATTGTGATACACCAAAATCGCGATATATCTTTTGCGTTACGATCGATAAAGAACACTACTAAATACGATGTAAGGTGACATGAAACTTTTTGTGATCCAGACTAAATAACGACATAAGGTGATATAAGAGATTAGTGCGATCCCGACTAACTACAACATAAGGAACTATAAAAAAGTAGCGTGATACAGACTAACTTAACCCGTCCAGGGGCCACACTATTTCCATACCGAGTGTATCGTTTAAACGCCATACCACGTCCACGGGCCCCACTATTTCTATACCAAGTGTAGCGTTTAAACACCTTATCACGTCTACGGGCCCCACTATTTCCATACTGAGTGTAGTGTTTAAACGCCTTACCACGTCCATGGGCACCACTATGAGCTGCGAGGCGAGGGAGCCGCAGAAGCCCCCGGCTCCTGCCGCCAGTCCGGCCTTTGTGGCCTCCGGCAGTCCCATGGAGGCTGTGGCGGTGAGCACTGCACCCCGCCCCTGCACCCAGGACACTTCAGAGACGCTTCAGGGACTTTGGAGGGAGTTTTTTGGAGACTTTTATAAGAGACTTTCATGGGAACTATATAGGGACTTTTGAGGGATTGGGTGTGGACACTTCAGAGACGCTGCAGGAACTCTAAGGCATTTTTTTGGGACTTTTTTGTAGGGGACTTTTACAGGGGACTTTCCTAGGGGACTGTAATAGGGACTTTTTAGGGACAATTGAAGGACTTTCGAGAGATTTTTGAGAGACTTTTGAAAGACTTTGGGAAACTCTTAGAGGCTGTGGAAGTGGGCACTGCACCCCGCCCAGACACTCCAGGACACTCCAGGGACTTTTAAGGATTTTGAGGGACATTTGAAAAACTTTTAGGGATTATTGAGAGAGTTTTAAGAGACTTTTGAAACTTTTAAGAGAGTTTTGAGAGTTTTGAAGAGTCCGTGAATTCAAACCCTCCCTGTCTTCCTCTCTTACTCTGACGAGAAAAAAAAAAGTGAATAGGAGTGGAAGCAAAGCTAAAGTGAAGAGAAATGTGGGCCAAAAGAAAACCCACAGGAGCTCATTTACAACACTACCTATCTTTCTTTTCTCTCCTCTCTTCCTATCTTTCTGTCTTCCTCTTCTTCTTTCTTTCTCCTTCCTTCCTCTTCTGTTTTTCAGAAAAAAAAATGAGTGAGAGAATGAGAGAGGAGTGGAGTGAAGAGAGACATCGGTAAAAAGGCTAACCATTCTCTCCCTCTCTTTTTCTCTTCTCTTCTTCTATAGAAGAAAGAAGAGAGGAAGAAAAACAAAGCAACAGGTCTACATATCTTACAAATCCCTTCTTTTCTGTCCCTTCGCCTACTCTTCTACCTCTTCCACTTTTCTCTTCAATCAGATCTTTCTTGCTATTTTCCTTCCTAAAATGTGGTCAAAAATAGTAAATTACAAGTTCTTATTGTCGAATACCTTCAAACTTTCATAAAAAAAGGAGTCATTCCCTCTCAACTGCACTGACCACCACTGTTAGAATTGATAACTCTAAGAGCCACGTGTCAAAACACAATTTAGTGTAGTTGAATCTAATAAAGTGTTAACACTAAGAATTACTAACTCTAATAGCGATGGATGGTGTACTATAATCCCCCATTCAGAAAATTCTGCACTCGGTTAATTTGTAAGCTTTTGATTTGTAAGCTTTTATTTTAACATGTATACAATTGATGAATAAATCAAAAGAGCTCGAACATTGATAACCTATTCTGAACCGAAGACCACCACCAAATTGAGAGGGCTGACTTGCTAAAAGATATCCAATTAACTCAAAAATTGACAAGTTGATTTATTTGATTTAGTTTGAAAAAAATAATGATGATATGATTTCCCGTCATGGGCCAATAAATTTAGCTCGCAAGGAGATAATTAAAACATCAAAACAAACCAACCGAAAGGGACTTCAAACAACTTATAATCAAGAACGCCTAGCAATTACCAAGCAGTGACTCTTCCAGATCTTCTCTCTCCCCTTTTAAACTTCCCAGCTTCAAACTGACACATAACCCTCTCCATTAACTTGCATTCCTCGCTTCTTTCCTTCCTTCCGCCCCTTCCCTTCCATCCTTCCTTCCTTCTCCTTGTATCCTCTTTATCCTCTCTTCCGAAAGCAGCAAAAAACTGATTAAGAAAAAACTGAGAAAATTAAAGCTATATCTTGTGGCTGTTTTCCTTCCTTCCTTCCTTCCTGCCTTCCTTCTTTCTTTCTGCTCCTTGTATCCTCTTCGTCCTCTCTTTCAGAAGCAACAAAATGAAACCCAGAAAAAATAAAACTATATATCTCGGGCCTCACTTACCATAAGCTTTGGTCACCTCGAGCGTGCTGAGATAAGCACATCTTGCCGGAACTGTACCGGCTATAATAGTGCCGAAACCACGATAAAAACCAGGGAGACCCTCATATCGAGCAATGCTTTTTGCCGTTCCAATAGCCGTAACCTTTTCTGTCGGAGAAATCGTAGCCACCTGAAGTCGAGTTTTAATGACAGAAAACGGAAAGAGTAATGTTGTGACTCCTGTGAAAAGGCCCGTACCTACAACAAAAAACTTTGTTTTGTCTAACCTGAAAGCAAAAAGATAGAAAGAAAAGAAACCTGGTGAGGATCGAAAAAATAATGAATGCGAGGTATTATACCATGCAAAAGAAAATCGATCATCCTAGAGAATGCTCTTTTTTCCTTAGAAACCGCTGACTGAAATTATAGACATTTTCCATACCGAGGCTATGATATAATACCTCAAAAACGAGACCAACCAGCGTTTTGCTTATTAACTTAAATCTTTCGGGAAGAGTCCTTACGGCATAAAACTTAAAGCACTTCAAAAAATTCAAGGAGGGAATACTGCCCATCGCCATTATGCTTAATAACTCTAATTCAAATGTGTCCTTTTTTGGACCCAAAATCATGGTGTAGAGTTAATAACACTATTTCAGAGGGTGGTCCAAAATAAGCCACATTTGCCAAAACACAATATAGTAATTTAGTGTAGTTGGTCGTAAAAAAGTGTTAACACTAATAATTCACTTACTCTAATAGCGATGGCGGTGTATCGGATCTGGAATACGGAAAAAATGATGTCAAGGTTCCATCATTTCTGTGTTTTTGCAAAAAATTATGCTTGGTAAAAAAACATATCAAGAAAGAGCAATTGAAATCACTGTAATAAATAAACGAGTACACTAATAAATAAATAAGATCACTAAAATGAATGAATAAATTTCTGAATTAAACTTCTGGAATTAAAACTGAATATCAAACCCTCTCGAATTGGTATTTCTACAACCATTTAGTGAAAATTAAAGAAAAAATGACAAAAGATTTAACGAAACAAGGATTCTGCGCCACCAAACAAGAAAAGAAAAATAAAATGAATACTAATAACAGAGTGAAGCATTAAAGTCATAAAGAAAATCAGAGAAGACAAAAAAATATTTCAAATGAAAAAAAAATGAAGGACCAAGATGATTGAAATGGAAAAGAAGCGAATGTTTTTATTCCGCGAATATCAAAATTAAAAATTAAAAAGTTAAGGACCAAGAAAGTAATTGCAGTAAAAAAGATAAAAAAGATGTCACCTCGACTAAACCAGGGTCAGAGACTTTTTCCAATGTATCGATTTCTCTGAGTCCCCAATAAACTATCTTGATAGAAAATTAACTAATCTAGTAAATTTATAGTGGATATGTCCCCTCTCTAAACCTGCTCTTTCCCTCCCTCTCCCTCGTTTTTCTCCCTCTCCCTTCCTCTTTCCTCCAGCCTCCCACTCTCTCCCCAATTCTCCTTTCTTTCCTCTTCTCCTCCTTTCTATCTCCCTCTCCCCCTCCCATTTCTGATCTAATGTAACTAGCCTGATAAATTTGTACTCTCTTGCCATATTAGAATTATTTAGATCTTCTCTACATCTTCTTTACATCTTCTTTACACCTTTAAACCTTATACAACTTACTAAAATGCAGCCAAAGCGGAAATCCTTCGTCGTTTTTCTACTTTGAATAGTGTGGATGTTACTACTTTACCCGTATTGAACCAATTTAGCGCGGAATACGTATGGTATACACAAGTTTATATCCAAATTTAGGGTTGGTTTTTCGGGTTTTTTAAGGGCTTTCTAAGCTTTGTTTGAGAAAGAAAAGGTAAAATCTACGTACTGGAGCACAACAAGACCATCAAGGAAGACTCTGGCTGAAAACTTTGGAAAACGACGAAAACAAGGAAGAAAAAAGAGGAGAAGTGGAGAGGAAAAGAGGAGGGAGGAGGAGAAGAAAAGAGGGAAGAAAAAAAAGGAGAAAGGAAGGAAGAAAGGAAGGAAAGATAATCCCAGTTGATCTAATAGAGGCCCTTCAGGCTCTGGGAAGAAGGCTCAATGTTAAAAAATAAAGGTAAACAGTTAATGAACAAGGTTTTAAACAAACTCCATAAAAAAATCCTGAGATGGCGTATCGACTTCGTTATTGCTAAGGAAAGCTTATCAAACGACAACAAAGTTCTTGATAAAGTGAGAGAAAGTAATGAAGAAAAATAAAGTTTGTTATTTGTGCTGATTGGAAACCCTAATTTCCACACAAAGATTGCTCTATTTTTCACAGAAAACGTTTCCAAAAGTTTTGCTCTGCAAGTTTTGTGAATGTTTGCGAATGTTTCGAATGTTTTGCTGGACTGCAGAGGTCGCAAAGTCAAAAATTTCATACCCGAAACCGACCGTTGTTTTTAAATCTGGTAACTGACGCCCGACCGAGTTTTGTCGCCCAAAATTGCGCCGCCGTTAACCGACCGTCGTTTAGAAAAAAATAAACCGGATTCGTTTTGGACTAACCGTGCCCGCCGTAACCGAAAAGTACAAGTTAATCAATGTACGACGGAATAAACCACCACGATTTGTCGCGTTTCTAAGATTTGCGAAATGAATAGTGTTACCGTGTCAGATTTATACGCTTTGTCGCGTTGCCTAAGATTTGCGAAATGAATAATGTACTACCGTGTCAGATTTGAGACGCTTTGTCGCGTTCTCTGAGATTTTCGAAATGAATAGTGTACTACCGTGTCAGATTTGCAACGCATTGTCGCGTTCCCTTTGATTTGCGAAATAAAATAGCTTACTACAGTACCGTGTCAGATTTGCGACGCTAGTCATGATCCACGTACTTCCACGATACCAAAAGTACAAAGAACAATAATGTTGGAAAAAAAAGTACAAAATTTTCATTTTTTTGGTTTTTTGTTTGACCGACCGTAACTGACCTTTTTTTTCCTGGTGAGTCAACCGACCGTAACCGCCCGACCTCCAAAATTTGGCAACCGAATCCGTTCCGGATCCGGCGCGGGCGGTCGGTTGACGGTCGGTCACGGTTTCGGTTGACCGTTTGCGACCTCTGACTGCAGGAGGTTTCGAAATTCCAGAAAAGATCTGACAGAAAATAATCTATTTTTTATAAGTGCGAAAAAATAGCTTGGAAATCGGATAAAATCGGCAGAGAGTTGATAGCAAAACAGAAAACAAAGTCGAAACCAGAACGTGGGACAGTCAACCGTGAATCGCTATTGGACTAAGGGTGAACTTCCATTGGATGAAAAGTGGGGTTGTTTACTAGAAGTCGTAGGATTTCGTACAGATTCGTACCATTTTTGCTTTTTCGTCAGACGAAACATGACTAAGCATGTTTTCATGATGGCTCCAATATTATAGGCGTAAGTATCGACCGTTGGATGTCTCACTATTTTAGATTCGCGAAGCAATCGCGCACATCGTCGTGTGAAGAAACTCTCCTCGCGAGGAGAGTTTCCTCACACTAGACTATGTGCGCGATTTCTTACATCCAACGGTCGAATCTTACGCCTATTTTATTGGAATCATCTTGTAAACATGTTTCATCTGACAAAAAAAAAAATTGGTACGAATCTGTATGAAATAGTATGGCTTCCAGTAAACAACCCCACCTTTCCTCTAATGGAGTAGAGGCCTAAAGGAATAAATAGCGTAAAAAAAAAAAATAGTGTAATTAACGATACACCGTGAATCGTTATTAGCGTGTTGGACGCTAATTGAGGTACCCTGCTTTTTTCGGCAAATTCTCAAATAGAATTAAACATTTTACAATGTTTTTCCTACGCTGTATATGTGAAGGCACGTGTGTTTGAGAAAGGAGTGTTACGACAGAGAACGTTGAGGAAGGATATGAGGGGAAGGAAGGAGGCGCCTTCACGCTTTTGCGAAATGGCGTTCGTTGGTCGTGACCCCTCCACGGTCCCTATACGGAAAACAGCGCACGGATACGGTTCGTACATGCCGTAAACATGCATTTGGTTTTTTTTTGGTACTTCGCGCTCGGGAATAGTAAAAAACTTCCGGCACGTGTTACAACGTCTGCCTATTCGCTCGCATCCAGGAATTTTAATTAAAATCACCTCGCGAGGTGATTTTATTTTAAGTTTGAAGATGAGCTGGAAGGACGTGAAAATGGGTCGAAACTCGCTAGACGACAAACTGCATCGACCTAAACAACAAACTACAGTACATTTAAAGTTGCAATTTGTACGGTATTAATTTCGTTTTTTTGGTACAGCTGCAGATTTTCTCGTTTTTTTCTAAGTTACAGAGGAAAACGACAGAAAATAGCTGTAACTTTAGCACATGCGAAAGTAACCTTACAGAGGCCTCGGGTACATCGCGTATCTTTAGTCAAAAAGTTTTACATACGTGTTCTGATATGAGTGGTTCCACGTAAGCTGGCTACCAAATCTCAAAAATAATCGAATATCTGGAAACCGACCTTTTTCGTCTGGAAAATCGTACCTGCGTATGACGTACGTGTACTTCACAAGTGTACCTCGTCGATGTACCCCAAAGATCTCCTTCACTCTGCTGACTTTCAGGAAAAAACCGTATTTGTTTCCAGCAAAGATTTTACAGTCACTTTGTCCGAAGTCACGAGACTTTGAAAACCTGTGGGATTTTTTTTATTTTTTTTTAGCTTCGATATATCGACGATACGATATATCGCGATAATTTGAAATTAGATATATCAAAGCGATATATCGATTATCGGGTACCTGAAATTCAATATATATCGAATATCGGAAAACGGTCCTCGATACCCAACACTAGCTATTAGTGTTAATTATTTTTGGGAATTGCTAATTGCAGAGACGATTTTTGCTACGCGCAGGTAGTTGTGAGAAATTGTACATTTGAAGTACAGTTTCGTACAAGCTACGTACCTTTAAGTTCAAATTAGACGGTCAATCCGTCGAACAACTTTGATTGGCGGAATATTGTAACGGCGGTTAAAAAAGTGTCGCGCTTGCGAACGTCGACCGTCATAAATAAAAAACCAATTCACACGGCCGGCGCAAGTTTACTGTAACAAAACTGCGGCAGCCACATATAAATAAAATGGTTGCGCGCAGATACACCGTGAATCGCTATTAGCGTGTTGGACGCTAATTGAGGTACCCTGTTATTTTCTGCAAATTCTCAAATAGAATTAAACATTCTAAATGTTTCGACACGGTATTTGAGGTAGCCCATTAAATAGGATTCATAACTCTAATATAGTGTAATCATAAATATTGTGGTGTACGGTCTGTCAAAGACGTACTTTTTGTACTTTTTCAAGGAGAAAAGTACAGAAAAGATATTCACGCTGTCCCGTAGTCGCGCTAACATGTAATTGCGTAAACATTTTCCGGCATTCGCGGGTGTCAAAAAAACGCAACGGCGTACGATTTGAAAAATTTCGTACATGCACATATTTAGTATTGAGATATTTTGCACCGAAAATTTTTACAAAGCAGTTTACTAATTAGAGTATACGAAAAATTATAATAAAAATTATTTCGAAAAAAAACGACATTCCCAATTAGCGTAAATACCGCTAATTGTTTCAATACGCTATCTATTTCATTACGCTAATAGCGATTCACGGTGTAATTGGGAAAAAAAAATAAAAAAAATAACATATATACTACACTGTGAATCGTTATTAGCGTATAGAAATTGTTAGTGTGAATAAAGAATTAGTGTCATGGATTCTAATATGTGTATCAATCCCATTTTCAAGAAAATGTTTAATTGTAATTTTTTCATATCGTTGTTTTGGGTATACATGATCCGCCGTCATAACATATACGGTAAAATAGGTAAAGGTATAAATTCCGTCAATCCGTACGACGTCGCGTCCTTCCAACGTAAAAATCCACAATTCTATTTTGGGTTTGCGGATATACAATCATTTCAGCATTCATAATTATACATTAAAATAAGTACGAGTAAAAAACGTCGAAATCGTACGCCGTCGCGTTTTTTTAACATCTGCGTATGCCGGAAAATATTTACGCAATTATATATTATTATATTTTCTGTACTTTTAAATATGAAAAGGTACGGAATAGTACATATCTGACAGTCCGTACATCACACTATTTAAAAGGGCACTAAATTACAGTTATGAGTCGTATTGAGTGGGGTACCTCAAATAACGTGCAAAAACATTTAGCGTACTTTATTCTATTTGAGAATTTGCCCCAAAAATAGGGGTACCCCAATTAGCGTCATGTACGCTAATAGCGATTCACGACGTACCTGCGCGCAGCCATTTTTTTTATATGTGGTTGCCGCAGTTTTGTTATAGTAAACCTGCGCCGGTCGTGTGAATTTTTTTTTTATGACGGTCGACGTTCGCAAGCGCGACAGTTTTTTAACCGCCATTACAATATTCCGCCAGTCAAAGTTGTTCGACGGATTGACCGTCAGATCTGAAATTAAAGGTACGTAGCTTGTACGAAATTGTAATTCAAATGTACAATTTCTGACAACTACCTGCGCGCAGCAAAAATCGTCTCTGCGATTAGCAGTTCCCATTTGTAAATCAAACTTTTTCGAAAAACAGCGAATAGACGAACAGAATAGACGAACACATTTGTCAGATTACCGCCATTTACTGCCACCATGGAAGTGATACGAGGGCGTAACTAACCTTGCAAAAAAAAATAGCAGTCAAATGGACATGCTGGATTGGTATGGGAGAGTGGGACCCAAGTAAACCCCCTTTAAATTATAAATAATCAAGGAAATATCGCGATTTTTTACCGAAATAGGGGGGAAGAGGGTCCGCTGCGCGTCCAGAGAATAACACGTTCAGTTGAGTGTACTGGCCGTACATCTACCTGTACGGTCCGTATAGATAACGCCGATAGTTACACGTTCAGTTGAGCGTACTGGCCGTACATCTACCTGTACGGTCCGTATAGATAACACCGATAACGATATGTCGTACCATTATATCGATTATGGATTAGCCCGGAAAAAGGCCCATATCGGTTATCGACAAATCCTTACCGATACACAACACTAGTAATTAGTTTTCAATGTGACGAATAAATAGTGCGATTCCCCACTTTAAACTATATGTATGGCAAGACAAACTGTATCCACACTATATTAATAGACTAAATGTTTACTTAGGGTTTAGGTGGTTCTTCATACAGTTGATTTGCTAAACACTGAGATAGAGACTTAGAGATAGACAAGATAGTAAGCAGGGAATCAAGGGGGGGGATGTCCATACTCATGTTCATTGGAAATTCTGTTATGTCTTGATTTTAAATAGAGCACAGAGCTTAAAGGGGATACCGGTTAGAGGGACAAAATTAAACATTCGCTATAATCGGCCAATTGGAATGGACCACCATTTGTTGCAACAATATTTATTGACTGATTGGATTTGCGGTGCACAAATGCAAATGGTTTACTAACGGGAATAAATGCAACGTTAAATCGTCCAGATAGACGAAAGGAATGAAAAAGCAAAACGAGGTTGAAAAAATGTCAACTCGGTCGAACAACAAAAAATGAAGGATGCAATAGCAAGCAAAAAACACAAGCTAAATGCTTGAATGAAAACCAATCAAAACAAATTGCAATAGCCAATAAAATTACCAAACCAACCTTCGAAAAAAATGGCTTCCTAAAATGGAACCTGTTGCCATACAACCCACATACTCGGTGGATCCCACAAAGGGAGGCCAAAAATTGGACAGCGATCCATCATCGCAGTAACCCATCGAAGAAGAACAATAAAAGCAATACCCATTAACCAATCTCCAAAACCAAATCCCACATACGAAAGGAACAAGATGCGAGAAGCATATGGACAACAAAGGAAACGCCTCGAGAAGCCCATATCAATCAGTGGCGTTAACTTCCCAACAATTAATTTTTGGACCCGTGGAGTGGGCTTTGAAACCAAAATGTTATTTGCGGGCTTTGAAACCACGGTCTTCAAGCTATTGCACCTCCCTCGCAAAAGCCCTCCAACTCAAGCTTTGGAACCTTTGCCTGAACAATTTCTAACTCCTAATCTTAACGTTTTTTTCACGCTAAACTTGGTATTTTTTTTCACATAAGTTAAATAACACTATTTCCCAATAATCTTAGTAATCCTAACCAATGTTGCTTATACATTTTTGGAAATATAGTTAGTTGTGAACAACCGAAAGTTTGCAAGTTTTACAAGGAAGTTATCTTTGCTAAGCTACAAAACTCTTACAAGTGGTTAAAAACGGTATCTACAACAAGTCAAAGTATTGTGTGTAACATTTGGTGCTCCATATATATATATATAACGTAAAGATATTCTAAACGAGAACAATACTTAAACTATTTGAGGTATAATAATGTAAGAACTGGAGGATAGTTGGGTTTTAACCAAAATGAAACTGCAAAGACATTAAATACCAACACTTTGAAGATATATAGAGTGGAAGTGATCAAAGAACTCCAAGAACATGTGTGTTATCCAAATGCCCACTTATTATCTTTCAGACCTCCCCTTTCCCTTCCTCCCTCCCCTCCCTCCCCTCCCCAATGATTTGATGGTAAACCAGGCACTCTCACGGGCACCTATCTCTCCACACCAATGTGACGTCACATGCACCATGACAAGATTGTCATCCCACCATAACAAAAAAAACCAGATGTTTTGGAGCGCAAATTAAATTGCATTATTTAAAGAGCATTATGAGATTCTTTACACAAAACAAAGAAAAGTCGAAATTGGCACCTATTACAAAACAAGAAGATCTCTAAAAAATAAAAGATGACAACGAAATTTCTATGAACAGGCATAAAGGGATTACCTACGTGTAACCAAAAGAAAATTTCCTTAACGGCCACATTTAAAGTAAACCCGTGCTTAAACTGTAGTAAAAGACTCAAAAGATTCTCGACTCTACTCAAGAGTATGGACCCAAACTGGGCTAAGTAGATCACCACCTCCTTTCTCTTTTATAACTCTTTAAGGACCGACATCAATATTGAAGCTTAAAAAAACAACTTTTTTCTATTTAATTTAAATTCAAAATACACATAGTAATACAAAAACAGCCATCCTATTAAAGCCCATATATTTCTACTCAGAAATCGAAATTTAAAGCCCACATAATAAACAAGTCTAATAATCAATCGAGTGAAAAAATGGGAAACTTTTAGGACACCGTGAACCGCTCCGGAAAAATAAAAGGAGCAACCATCGTCCAAACTGCAAAAATTGAAACCGAGGAAAAGACCACCACAAAAAAAGAAAAAAAAAACGGCAAACCCGTTGTTAATCATTGTAAAGCAAAGGAAAAGTTTCTCTTTATATTGTTTAAAAGAAAGATTGAGACTGCAAAATCCTGAGTTTGACTAAAAGTTTCAAGAGCAAAAACGGTCCCGATTCACACGCAATTTAATGAAGGTCACATGATCACTTTGAGGACCTTAAAATGGTAAGTTTAAAGTTTATCTATTGAAAGTCTATGAAAAACTCAAATGATAAGTTTTGGGGTCTGGGTCTTCATCTTTAGGAAATACGAAAATCGGAAAGTAGTAAAGTGAGAGTGAAAGCATAAGCAAAACAACAAATCATCGTACAGGCCAATTGTTGAGGTGAAAAAGACTAAATTAGACCATATGACCAAAAACAAGGCTTTGGAGAACCAAGAACCATATAAAACAGCAGAAAACTCATCCTTTCAACTATATGGTTTTAAAAGACAAATGCTTTGAAAGATTAGCAAGTGAAGTTCAGTATAAGTTTGCATCTTGTTTCTTGTAAGAAAGCTACAAACTGAAAAGATTCACAACGAAAAAAAGTGCAAGAACGAGAAGGGGAGGGGGAGGAGTGAGAGGGAGAGAGAGTAACAGAATAATTACTATAGAGACCCGCAACAATCCAGCTGGCAACAATTTGTACCCATACACTTATCCAGCCTTCATTAAGATTCCACCTGAAGGAGAAAAACACAGCGTAGAATAAATACCCATCAGAATTAAAACTTCAAAACAGTGAAATAAGAGCAGAGCAGAGCAGAAGGCAGACTGAAAGCACAACAGCTAAGCATGGAAAGAGGCAATTTTTAATGAAGTTTTGAGCAGTGTAAAACATAAAAAGAGAAAAAAACACTACGTAAATGTATTTAACCTTTACAAATATCTATAAACTTCAAACTTTAAAATTTTGCTGAAAAAGGAGAGTATTGTATTGAGGCCATTCACACGTAAAAATTAACTCCCTGAAATGTAAAACTTACTCTCCTTTTCGATCAATTTCTCACTCAAATTTATTTTTCCTTTTCTTCTTCATCGTTGAAAAGAACAACATAAAAATCTACATCGCCATTCATACATTAAGCAAACGATATAGCTTTCACAAGGCATACAACAACTATGACATTGACAAAAAAGGTGTGATAAAGGGAATAAACAAAGCTTTTTAGAAAATGCCACACAAAAACAATGACGATGATGAACACGTTATACATTTCAAGTGAGACAATGTCAAGAAAAAAAAATTGAAGTTTCACAAAAAATAGCTTCGCTTTGTGATGCTTATGATTCCATTATCAAAATTTCAGATTGAAAGATGTTGTATCCAAAGTTTTGTGTAACTCACTTAATAGGTGGTCGTCCGAGATCCCAACTGAGAAACAACATTGCCATGTACATACTACCAAGAATAAAAACTAAGTGAAAAATGTTGTTTTGAAAAGTCAGTTTCGTGCGTACGAGATAGTTCGTGCGTAACTGCTAATCGGATTTAATATGGAGGTTTTGAATAGATTCACGGATTGGGGGAGCGAACGTATTGATCTCATCAAAGTGATGTAAAAGACAAATTGAGTGGTGTGAACAAGCGCTGACAAATGGACGGCGGATCGCGAAGCGATCCAATGTGAAATAAACAGAATGTTGAAATAGGCGCCGCCGGTACAGCGCAGCTGCGACGTAGACAGGACAACGCAGCTGCGGTTATTTTGGATAAATATGGACAACGCAGCTGCGGTTATTTTGGATAAATATGCACCGCCAGTACGGCGCAGCTGGGACGCAGACAGGACAACTCAGCTGCGGTTATTTTGGATATGATCCGTACGGACAACGCAGCTGCGGATAATATGACTAGTGTAGATTTTGAGTAATGATGATTGCACGATGGTAGCTTAGTGGGTAGCTTGGTTCTTGACGTACGAAGACTCTGGAGATGTCGCTGTAAATATCCTGAACAACATTGGTTTGTCTTTTGGTTAATTAATTATTAGTGTAGATCTGTTCAGTCTGACATACCTTGAACTATTCGGGTATACTTACAATAGTTTAGGTAGATGGTAGATACCGTACGGCTGGTATGCCTCCGTACATTCAGTAGTGAACTCTCTGAGTATAACTTGTAGGACTTAGAATATTTTGAGTATCGCAGTCAAGTTTATAAAAGCAATGGCAAACTGTTTTCTGCATCTTTGACCTGTTGGTGTGATCACTCTGTTTGGTGCATTCATGTGAAACTTTGTGGAGTTATTCTATAATATAGAATATATATGTGTGTGAAGTTTCATTCTATTCAGGTATCTCTGTAAGATTTTGTGAGCAGTCTAAGTGGTTAGTTTGTGAAGTTGTCAGCTGTTTTTGTGAAACTCTGGAGCTTATATCTTCTAGATTCCTTGGTGGATTTGGCTGTAACTTTGGGAGCTTACAGTGTCTATAGTATACTGCTTTTTGTTGGATTTTGATGGGATTTTGTTATTTGTGGAGTAATCTGTGCTGTGTGAAACACAGCTATTTGAGGGCTAGTGTGTGGTGCTTCCGAGAGTAATCCATGGTTGAAATAGTTTATGGACAACAAAAGAAATACATAACCATAGGGAACTTCTCCATCGCCTGGTTCTTTTGGCTTCTTAAATTAAAAGGATTTTGAGTCGATTCCCAAATTTAAAGTTGCAATAATGATTGCCGCAAATCCGAAAAGAAAACTCGAGATGAAACACAAAAGTTTTAACTTATATGCAACTGTCAGAAACTTAAAACATCTTGAATGATAAACCTCGTTGTTACACACAACATTTTCCTAACTTTACCTTATCGTGAGAAATTTACTCCTGTATTTGCCCGTCTTTCGAATTATTTTTCGGTATATTTGCACTTTATCCAATGCTTTTCATTACATTTTTTCACACTTAATTCGCTTTTTCCTCTTTTCAATATTTTCCACCAATGCATTCCTTCCTCTGAATCCATTCGCCCAACATTACATTGCGAAAAATAATTAGAGTAATGAAAAAATTAGAGTACAAAAACTAAAAATAACAATTAGAGTATTGAACGCTAATATATGTGATCGAGCTGTTTCAACTATGAAGTTTACTCTAATCTATTTAAGTACTCTAACATGTAGTGTTGTGTATCGGTAAGGATTTGCCAATAACCGATATGGACCTTTTTCGGGTACCCGATAATCGATATATTGATACGATATATCGTTATCGGTGTTATCGCCGATAAATAACCGATATTTATCGGTATTTATTGGCGATAACACCGATATCTATAACTATTGGCGATATATGTACGAACCGTGCAGATAAATGTACGGCGAGTACACTCAACTGTACGTCATATTCCCAGGACGCGCCGCGCACCCCCTTCCCCCCGATTTCGGTAAAAAATCACGATTTTTCCTTGATTATTTATTATTTAAGGGGGTTTTACTTGGGTTCCACGCTCCCATACCCTTCTTCAATGTTCTTTTGACTATTATTTATGCCCATAGATGTCGAATTTGTACGGATTTGGACTTTTCTGTGAAAATTACATAATATTTGTCGATTTCATACTTTTTGTAAAATTCGTGTAGATTTCTATGTACGGACATGTACGAAAAGCGAAATACTAGAAAATCCTTAAAAAAGTTTAAAATTACGAACAACTAACATAAATGTACGAAATTATACGGAAAGTGTACC
>JBBHKE010001296.1:0-27550 GCA_037447655.1 Zygnema cylindricum | reverse complement strand
GATAGTTTTAGTGACTAACTTTCTGGTCAATAAGTGTTCTGCTGCTTAGCTCTTACTTTCTTTTTTTGTAATCTGCCTTGCAATTTTATCTACGCGGATCACGCCGAAGCCTAACCGGTTTCCCTTCACTTCTTCGCTCCTTCTATCAAGCGGATTGCTGCTCAACCTTCTTTCTCATGCTGTTGCTGAAAATTGGATTGCGATTGGACAGTTTTGGGTTTGTTTGTGTGGTTTACTAGGGGATAGTGGATTAGGGTTAGCTTTCCTTATATGTTTTGTGTGTGACTAAATCTGGTTTTCTTAGATTTGCTCGCAGTTTGCTTCATTTTAAGTTTATGTGTTGTGATATTTGGTTAAATCTTTATTTATTGAACTCATGTAAATAATATAAACTGACCAAAGAACCAGTGGCTATCCATTGGCTTACTGAGCCTCCTAGCTTCTTCTCCCACCTTACCTTTATTTTTCTTATGATATGTTTATTTGTTGCTTGCTGCTTGTACATATTCATTTTCACTTGTTATCCGAGATGTCATGACTTTGTCGCTTATTTCTTTATTATTTATCTTGCAGCTGATTATGTTGCATGTTTACCATCTCCTTTGTCACATGCACGATAGTAATGTTGAAAATGATTTTTTCACTTTTTACTTTCTACCTTTTAAAACTTAACTAGACGACACAGTATACTATGTTTATTATAGTTTTGGTTTATTAGAGATTTTTTCTCTATTTAAATCAAGTTTTACATGCACACGTGTTAATCTTTAATTTGAAGGTAATATCACTATACTACAGTATCGTAGATCGTTACAATATCATACAATATCGCACAGTGACCGTATTTCTAAACGATAATAAAAATTATGTGCAGGGAGAAAGGCTAACTTACGTGATAGGTTTAAACGGGAATTAAACTTGTGTGCACGGAGAAAGGTTAACTTACGTGGCAGAAAAGTAATTAACCGTAATAATGGTTCACGGTGTACGCGTTATTACGGTATTATATTTTTTGACGTGTTGAGATTAAATTAAACTTGTGTGCACGGAAAAAGGTTAACTTACGTGACAGAAAAAAAATTAACCGTAGTAAACGGTTCATGGTGTTCGCATTATTACCATTACTATAGTTTTTGACATGTTGAGATTGAAATTTTGCTACTCTGCTATCGATTGTACAATTTATTGTACAATTTAAAAAGAAGATAGTATAAAAGTACAGTTGACTACGACAAATGGCAAAGGACGACTAGAAGTATTGACAAATGGCAAAGGACGACTAGAAGTATTCCTCACGCTCGAAATAAATGAATGTTTTACGAAAATATTTTTTAGGTCAAAACCGATTTTATTAAATAATCATATTAAATTCGGACGAAATCGGGAAAATTATGTGCAAGGTCTCTAGACTGTAAAAACATCGAGACCTAATAATCCACAAATATATTTTAGACCACTTGCGTTTTTTTTTTAACTTTTTGTTATCTTTTAAAATAATACATTTACTCTTGTAATTTATAATTACTTTCACTTTATATTGTTCAAACAATAACGGTTAAAAAATAGAAATTAAATAAAAATTATAATAAAGTAAAATGAATAAAATAAATTAAAATAAATATAAATATGTTTTTATTTTTACAATGTAATCTTTTCTTTTTTTCTTTATGTTGAAACTTAAACAAAAAGAAGTTTGAAATAGAAAAAAAAATTTTAATTATTTTATTTTTTGAAGATTTTATTATTTTGTATTTTGTTTTTTTTTTAAATATATATATATATATATATATATATATATATATATATATATATATATATATATATATATATATATATATATATATATATTTAAAAAATATTTTTTTTTTAATTTTCATTTCAGAACTGGTTTTTTGTCATGGTTTTTTTTGTTCATTTGTTTAATTTATTTTGTTTTATTTTAACTTTTTACTGGGCTCTCTAATATTTTTAAGTTCTATAATACACTTTTTTTTTTTTTTATTATAAATTTTATTAAATTTATTAATTTCAACAAATTTTATTTTTATTTTTTATTTTTTTTAAATATAGATGTTTTATTATTATTCTTTAATTATAATATAATTTTATAAGTCACATTATTATACATAAATTTTATTACAATTTATGTGAAACATTTTACATATAAAAAATAAACAAAAAATATAAGTAAACATTAGAGAAATAAAGATTTTTTTTTTTTTTTTAAATGCAATTTATTTAATATATATATATATATATTTATATAATAATAATAACAATAATAATAAATGAAAATATTTAACAATTAATAATATAACAAAAACAATTAAAGTAAGAACTAAAATTTACAAATTTTAAATTTTTATATTATTTCAAACTTACAAATATTTTAAACAATTAACATTTTAAACTATTCAATTTCAAAACTTACAATAATATTTTAAACAATTAACATTTAAAACTATTCGATTTTAATATTATTCATTTAATTAAATTTTAATCAATTTATAAACAAATACTTTTTATTTTTTTTATTTTTATTAATTTAAAAAAATCAGTAAGTTTTTTAAAAAAGTTGTAAGTTTTAAAATCACACGTAAAAAAACAAAAATATATATATTGTAAAAAATTTAGATAAAATACAAATTTCCGAATATTACAAAAAAAAAAAAAAATAGAATTATTTTCATAAATTTAATATCAAATTGGGAAAAAAGAAATAAAAGAAAAAAAGTTAGAGGAGTGGTGGTGGTTTTTTAAACTAAAGTAATAGAGAAAGTTATGTTACAAGAATAAATAGAGAAAATGAAGAGAGTAAAGATTTGGTTTATGATGGTTTATTTTTCATTTAAGTTAAGGGAGGTAGTATAAGGACGAAGAAAAAATAAATTATTCAATAATAAAAAGTGTAAAAATTTGGTTTATGATGGTTTTTTTTCATTTTTTTGTAGTTTGTTTTTTTACTAAATATATATTTTATTATTTAGTTTGTTAGGAAAATAAAAATGAAGATAGAGTAGAGATGGGGAGTTACTATATTTTTTTTCGTGATATTTTATTATGTTGAGGTCGAGGTTGTAAGGTTATAGTGTTGGTTTAAGTGGGCTGCTACGTTTTTTTTTTAGGTTTGAGTGTTTTTTTTCTCTACGCCATTTTTATGTGTTCACGTTACTTTACTTTGTTTTCTTTTGCTTAGTTTACAGTTTTCTGGTTTGGCCATAACCAACTCTATTTGGACCTTTAGACCAAGATAGTTTATCATCAAGTGAATAGGTAAAAATGAAAATAATTATGGATGAAGATAAGTAAAGAAAGAGAGAGTGAATTTGAACAAATAAATATTTTGAGGGTTTTGATACACTTTCAATAGAGTGATGTCACATCTTTTTGTTTTTTTTCAACTTTACGGTTTAAACTTACAATGTTGCAACTTCACGATTCAAATGTTCGTATATTACGATTTTACGGTTCAAACCCAAATGTCCGTAACAGATAGAGCTTTGTTCGTCATTTAATATTAAAATTTTACGGTTTAAACTTACAATGTTGCAACTTCACGCTTCGGATGTTTGCAATTTATAGAGCTTTAGTGTGTTGAACTTACAAAGTTAGAATTTATAAGAGTTATACTCTTTCTCTCTCTCTCTCTCTCTCTCTCTCTCTCTCTCTAAAAGTTATATCAAAAAACAAACAGTTATTAACTTATAGAGACAATTAGTAAAAAGTTTGAACATTGTTTGAATGTTCGTAACTTTTGGAATTTTTCATTTGTTGCAACTTACAATGTTATAAATTCTAATTTACAATATTGCAATTTGAAGTTTCGAATTGTGTTGCAAGTTACAACTTACAATATTAAAAACTCTAATTTACAATGTTGTAACTTCATGTTTTGAATTGTATTGCAAATTGGAACTTATAATGTTGCGACAATCTTGCAACTTCAATCAAATTGTATTGTAAGTTTCGACTTTTAATGTTGCAACTTCACGGTTCAGATATTCGTAATTTATAGGGCTTTGATGTTTTATAACTACAATATTAGGGCTTTGATTTGTTATAACTTACAGTATTGCAGCTTGCACAAGCTCTATAAGAAAACAAAATGTTCGAACATTTGTAACTTCTAGATTTTAGCTTTGGTAAGTTTTTATTTGTTGTAAATTACTGTCTTAAAAGTCCTAATAGTTATATGAGAAAACAAAGTGAAAAATCAACAATTCTTGCAATTTAAGTTTTAGGAAAAAACAAAGAGATTAAAAGTAACAATTATTGTAATTTAAGTTAGAAAACAAAGAGATAAAAAAAGTTTTAATATAATTCGTTTTTTTATGATTTTTTGATGTTTTTATCATTTTTTTTACACATTTTATTTTAGTTGTTTATTGCGTTACTATTTTTTTGTGTGGATAGTATGACATATTATTACCATTTTATTTTTTATTTTGAAAATACACAAAAAAAACAAACATTTTACATGTGTGTATGGAGGTGACAAAAAACTTAATTCGCGACATTTTTTTATCGACACATCAATTTTGGGACTTTTAATTTTTTATTTTTTGAAAACTTTTTTAGATTATATTTGAATAATTTGTCAGTCCCCTAACATTTAAAAAATAAACTACAAAATTATAATTTTTTTCTTCTTATCTCATTTTTTTTTAGTTCTAATTATTTGTTTTCTTTAGAACACTGTAGTTTAATTGATGTATTTCGCTTTCAGTTTTGGAGCTTTCCGTTTTAAACTTAAAGCTAAAAACTACATTTCAAATATGCAGCTAAAAACTTTAGAAATGAATAAATAAAAGTAAAAAATTATAACACTTAACTCTAAAATTTGTTTAATAAAATATATATTTATAAAAATTACTGCAGCTACTTCTGCAAAAAAAAAAAAAAACTTAAAAAAAACCCTCAAATTTTAAAAAAAAAAAAAAAAAAAAATATAACAAAAATATAAAAAATAAAAAATAATGAAAAAAATAACTTTATAGTACTATTTAGTATTTCTATGGTCTTTCTTTTTTTATTTTATTTTCACACCATTGAACGCGATTTTACTTTATCGTATTTCTATAATGCTTTTTGTTGAAATTTATGTATTTTCTAGGTCTGTATTGGAAAAATAAATAGAGTGCTGAAAAGAGGTGACTAATAGTTCACTTCTATATTTTAGTTAGAATGTAAAGAGAGAGAGAGATAGAGAGAGGACCAAAGGCATGCCATGGTTGCCGCATCATTTAGAAGGAGGCGGAATGAATTAGAAAGTATTTTACTAGTTTTAGCAAAATACTGCCGCTGGCCGGATTTGAACCACGGTCTGTAGGCTACTAAATAGACCAACGTCTTATCCATTAAGTCACTATCGAAACGATAAACGTGGAACGTTTCACGCATATTTAACTATTGATTCAAAGGACTAATTCGCAGCAGACTAACGAAAACGCGCAATACTCAATTCATGCATGGAAGCGAATCGAAGCCGTATAAATGCAACTGATCGGACGGCCACCATTACAGCCGCCACCCGCAATAAGATTTCGGCGGCCTTTGGAGATAGCGTCACGCGGTGGCACGTGGCGCCACATTATTTGACACCGGAGAAGATGGGAGGAGGAACCATGGCTCCCGATTTGGCACATGTCACCTTGTAGACCATGTCGTACAATGGTCGTACAATAAGTACATCGCCCATCGTACCTTTTTGTACTATATAGTGTTCCTATTGGACTAGGGTTTAGTAGTAGGTAGTCATGAGTAGGCAGACTAAGACTTAGTGATACTTCGGTACCTCTCTCTAAGAGAGCTTGTAACTATAAATGTCATCTTTGACCAGCCATAACTTACTGCTCGGGTGAGCAAATTCAGTGATTCTTTTTGCTGCGGACTCAAGGGAGTCTAAGCTACACACGGGTGTAGTCAGTCAGATTCTTTGTGTGCCAGGGTGGCACTTATTCAGTGGGAATGTCAAAGTGGGGAATATTGTCCAAATCACATATTCAAGTTTTGCATTCTGTGGTGGAACCTAGCACATAGAAGGTCTTCTCTTCACAGAGGTGAAGGTGTATTGGGGTTCTGATTGTCAAGGGATCATTCATTTGGGTTTACATCAACTTGGGGTCGACACTATCTAGATTAGCTTCTTTTGGATCTGCGATTTTGTGGGCAATGGAGCCAATAGAATTTCAGGTTATGGGCCCACCATTTAGGGTACCTATGTTCGATGGAACAGACTTCACTTATTGGGAGTTTATTATTGCTTTTCGAGAAGCACTTATGTGGAATTGTTTCGGGAAAAGTGAGATGTCCGCCACCTGGCTTTGAAGGAGGTTACTATGGAGAATCATCAGAGGCTGCCCAGTATATCAACCGGAGTTCAGATGAATCAAAAGGTGAAGGGAAAAACCTTTCCGTGGACGGGGAAATAGGGGAGAAGGATAAAGGGACACTTATGGTGAGGGGAGCTATGCTCTCCGCCACATCTTCACTTAGAGGGGTTATAAGTAAAACTGAAGAAAATGATAGTAAAATTTGGGAGTATAAAAACTCTATAGCAAAACATCTTATACTTAGATATGTGTCTAAGCTCATAGCTATCACTCTTTTAAGTCTTACCAAGTATTCGGAAATATGGGAAACACTAAGGCAGATTTATAAGAGTGAGACTATTCAGAGGTAGCAGTTAGTAAAACAGGAAATAAAGGCCTATGTTTATAAAGGCGGTAATATGATAGAGTTTTGAAATGATATTGCTGCATTATATGTTGAGCTTGCTAGTGCGGGGTATGTAGAATCTGAGGAGAGAAAGATCAATACACTACTCATGAAACTCCCAGATGAGTAAGAAAACATCATTTATCGTATGCAGGCAATGGATGGCTCCTCATGGACTTGGAGCTTTACCATGGGGATAATTCTTGTGAGGGAAAGCACTTTGGAGCTTCGTAGGGGAAGTGAGAGGGTAACTGCATTTAAAGCTGGTGGTGATTGGCGGAAGCGTGATGAGAGGAGCGGCGGTGACGAGCGGAAGCGTGATGCGAGAAAGAAAGACGAAGGTAAACCTTATCAGAACTTTGGTGGAAAGAGAGCGAGAGGAAAACAAAGGGGAGCTTTGAAAAAGGGTGTTTGCTTCTTTTGTAGAGAACCGGGTCACTATATAGAGGAGTGTCCTTGTTTGGAAGAACTTAGAAGTTGGAATGTGAAAGCGGAGGAAGAAGGGGAAGAGGAGATTGAGGATGAAGAAATATTGGAGCTTCTTCACATCGGTAGAATGGAGAAGAGAGAGAAGTACGCAGAAATTACACGAAAGCAACGTTGTGCTTTTGGAGGTATAAGGGAAGTAAAGGGAAGGGAGGTACTTGAAGGAGTTAGAAATGATGAGGATGTGAAGGAGTGTAGAAAGTATGACTTAGAAATGAGAAAGTCAGATCTAGGATACATTAATGAAAAAGGGAAAAATAAATATAATGAGGATAAATCTATAAATATTTGGGAAACTGAAAACTGGTTGGAAAGAGAGACTTCAACGGATTTGGAGGAAAGGGGAAAAGTAAAACTAGAAGGGGTTTTAAAGGATAGGGGAGAAAAGAAATGTTTAATGAAAAGTTTAAAGTAGGAGAAATACTCTTTGAGAATAAAATTAGAAAGTGATAGCGGAAAGAATTCCATGGGAGAGGGTGAGGAAAGTTTTGAAAATAGGGTGAGTATCATGGATAACAATATGAGTACGGAAGACGTAGATCTTATGAGGAACTTAGTGGGGACACTTGTTTTTTGGGAAAGTTTGGGGGGTAATGGGTTTGACATCACTAATGGAAGTGATGGGATTTATGAAGGTGTGCATGTAAGATGGTTAGCATCTGGGTGTGTGTTGCAGATTGGAGATGGGGCTGGCTGTTTGAATTGCAAGAGGGAAATTGGATTTAGTGTGGATAGAAAAGAAATGAGGTGGATAAAGTATTATCTCGGATTTATGAAAAATGACATGCAAAATAAAATGTGTGATGTAATAATTATTTCAGTTCATTTAATACACTTCTTTAAAAACAAGGGTATTCACTTAGAGTTTTATGAGGAGAAAAGGAAGAAGAAAAAGAAAAAGAAGAAAAAAAAAGTTTGTGTGTAGTGGGAGTTGAAAAGAAAGTAGACTAAAAAATAAGGGGAGTGTTGAAATTTATGTATTTTCTAGGTCTATATTGGAAAAATAAATAGAGTGCTGAAAAGAGGTGACTAATAGTTCACTTCTATATTTTAGTTAGAATGTAGAGAGAGAGAGAGAGAGAGAGAGAGAGAGAGAGAGAGAGAGAGAGAGAGAGAGAGAGAGAGAGAGAGAGAGAGAGAGAGAGAGAGAGAGAGAGAGAGAGAGAGAGAGAGAGAGAGAGAGAGAGAGAGAGAGAGAGAGAGAGAGAGAGAGAGAGAACCAAAGGCACGCCATGGTTGCCGCATCACTTAGAAGGAGGCCGAATGAATTAGAAAGTATTTTACTAGTTTTAGCAAAATACTGTCGCTGGCCGGATTTGAACCGGGGTCTACAAGCTACTAAATAGACCAACGTCTTATCCATTAAGTCACTATCGAAACGATAGAAGTGGACCGTTTCACGCATATTTACCTATTGGTTCAAAGGACTAATTCGCAGCAGACTAACAAAAACGCGCATTAATCAATTCATGCATGGAAGCGAAATCGAAGCCGTATAAATACAACTGATCGGACGACCACCATTACAGCCGCCACCCCGCGATAAGCTTTCGGCGGCCTTTGGGGATAGCGTCACGCGGTGCCACGTGGCGCCACATTATTTGACACCGGAGAAGATGGGAGGAGGAACCATGGCTCCCGATTTGGCACATGTCACCTTGTAGACCATGTCGTACAATGGCCGTACAATAAGTACATCGCCCATCGTACCTTCTTGTACTATATAGTGTTCCTATTGGAATAGGGTTTAGTAGTAGGTAGTCATAAGTAGGCAGACTAAGACTTAGTGATATTTCGGTACCTCTCTCTAAGAGAGCTTTTAACTATAAAGGTCATCTTTGACCAGCCATAACTTACTGCTCGGGTGAGCAAATTCAGTGATTCTTTTTGCTGTGGACTCAGGGGAGTCTAAGCTACACAGGGGTGTAGTCGGTTAGAGTCTTTGCGTGCCAGGGTGGCACTTATTCAGTGGGAAAGTCAAAGTGGGGAATATTGTCCAAAACACATATTCAAGCTTTGCATTCTGTGGTGGAACTGAGCACATAGAAGGTCTTCTCTTCACATGGGTGAAGGTGTATTGGGGTTCTGATTTTCATGGGATCATTCATTTGGGTTTACATCAACTTGGGGTGGGCACTATCTAGATTAGCTTCTTTTGGATCTGCGATTTTGTGGGCAATGGAGCCCATAGAATTTGACTTTTTTATTATTATTTTGTGTGTTTTTTTTATATGTTTGACGTCTCGTTTAACATATACCACGCTATACGTATATCATGGTGCCTTGTTTTGCACAAACCACTCTATATGTTTAACAAATATTATTTTTTTTACAGACACGTATATACGTACACATGTTTCTAAGGGTACATCCCCATGAAATCGGTATTTTGTAAAAGTATTTTGGACTGTAGTAAAGATTCTCCGTACTACTTTGAAAAGCGTCCCTATGTGCGAAAATGAAATCGGAACTTTGAGATGTGACGGTTGTAGACGTAGGTACATCTTGTGACGACTTAAGGCGACTACGAAACTTCCGACGATTAATGACGCCAATAAAAACAGCGACGGTGGTATACGTCTAGATTTTTGTGAAATTGGAGATGTTAAGTGTTTGGTGATATTGTGACGTCATGCTCACTTGTGACAACATTGACGTCACAAGATCAATAACTTTCCGTCATGGTTTCCCGATTTCGTTTTTTTTACTTTTCTCACTCGACTTGCCATTAAAAAAAAACCTAAAAATTGTCAATAAAAATATTTTTAAAAGAGCTTTCATTTTATACCATTATTGTCGTTTCTCATTCTACAAAGTGTGAGATACAAGCGGTAGTGTGAGAGGGAGAGGGGAGAGGCGACGACGGCGAAAAATTATTCAAAGGACCTATGAATGAAAGTGGACGTCCGAGACCCCTGCAATTTTTTTTCCGTACATAGCGCGTGACGGGCACGGAGAAAAATAGCGAGGACTCTCCCTCGTCCAAAATTTGTTCCACTCTTGTGGCGCGTGCGTGGTTCGTTTTTCATTCGCTGTTTGGGCGGTACTTGAACTAAAATCACCCCCTCGAGGTGATTTTGGATGAAGTTTTTCTCTGGACTGGATTCTCTTGCCTGGGGGTCAAAAAGGGGAAAACGCCAAAATGCGTTCACATGGCGACAAACACGCCGTACATCCAAAGTATGAATTGACGTTCACTCTACTTTGGTAAAAATAATTTTCTCGTACGGCTAGAGTTTTTGTTGAAGTTCCCTGATATTTAGGGCAAAAAGACAGAGAAAAGTAGATACTTTAATACACGGGGACGTACCCTAAAACAGGGCTATGTATTGGTAGATTTTTTATCTTTTTAGTTCCAATATCCGAGTTTTCCGGTAATTGAATTTCAAAGGGCTCGATATATCGATCCGCGCCTATATATTTGTTTAAATTCGTTAATAGTATGCATAAGTTTCCTTTAACATTGTGCTTTACTGTGCAATGTATCGAGAACATGGAAATTTATCCGCATACCGAATAACGATCGGACGGTTAGGACACCCTCCACGAAATGAGGATGTGAACAAAAGAAAGAGTCATGCACCGAATAAATGTCTGGAAACTTCCGCCACCATTCTCACACACGTGTCCGTAAGTGATTCTTACTGCATGATTGCCGCTTTCTGCGAAGCTGCACATAACGTGTTTCGGGGGAAAAGCTGACCCTGTTCTCTATCTAAGTTCTAAACTATAGCCACTGTGCGATCCCCTCGGATCATAGTTTTTAGGGTTTATGGCGGATTCTCAATCCTCTTCCTCCGACCTTGGAACTTCTACCATAGAGACGACCAGAAACTCATCGTTCTCTGCTATCCCCCCTTCCTCAACATCTTCTGTATCTGACGAAATCATGTCTTTTCACGGAAGGCAAGAAATAAGTGAACCAAAAGCTTCTCTCAACCTGAACCCTAATTCTGGTTCCAGTCGTGGTCGTGGTCATAACAATCGTGGCCGTGGCTATAACAATGCCTACGACCCTCCTAACGAATGGAATGGACCTCAAATTGATGTTGACACTCTTCGAGTCAATCGAGGTCGAGTTTTTCGTTCGACTTTTGAGAGTCCGGGACCTAATGCCGCTTTTAGTACGGCTAGAGATATCGAAGATTCTCATAATAGGGTTTCCAGATTAGAGAGAGAGAGGTATAGGAATAGAGAAGAGGCGACCAATAGGGAGCCTCTGTTGCAATCACCTGAAGTAACTGGGCGACTCTCGCAGCCTTTCGGGGGAAACAATTTTACAAATAGGAGTTTTAATCCTCTCCCCTCTCCAGATTTATTGGACAGGTCCAGGGCTCCGGGGAACAGAGAGAGTCACTCATATAGGGAGGAGGACGAGAGGAGGAGGACGGATAATCAAGATAGTTACGGTTTGACAAGGAGAGAGAGGACTGGTGACGTCAGAGAAACGACTGGAGGCCCGGGAGAAGAGGATGGGATGAATCGATTGGGAGGAGGGCATATGAGAGGAGGAAGGGGTGGAGGGAGAGGGGAAGGAAGAGGCAGAGGAAGAAGTGAAGGAAGAGCCGGAGGGAGAGGGTGACGAGAGAGGCAAAGGGAGAGGAGAAGGGGGAGGTGGAGGTGGAGGAACATTTGGAGCAAGAGATGAAGAGAGAAGTGACGAGAGAGGCCGAGGGAGAGGGGGGAGGAAGAGGTGAAGGGAGAGGCAGAGGGAGAGGTGAAGGGAGAGGCGGAGGAAGAAGTGGAGGGCGGGGAGGTAATGGCAGTGAAGAGAGAGGTGTAGGAGGAGGGAGTGATCACTTTCAACAAGGAAGATGGATATCAGAAGTACCGACAAATAGAGGGGAGGAGGAGCAGTCACAGCCTTCCAATGTGAATCAGGCTAATGGGTGGAGGGGAGAGATAAGAGGACAACTTCCTGGTGCGGGAGGACATATAAGAATGGGCTCAGGTAGAGTGAGAGGGAGAGGGGACCGAGGGCCAGTAATTCCCATAACTGGGGGCTTAAGAGCTGGTAGGGGTATCGATTCCAGGATGGGGCCTGGTATGGATGGCATTTTAGGATCAGGAGGGAGTAATGGAAGGAATGGATTCAGGGGAGGTAGAGTTCATGTATCTGGGAGAGGAGGATCCAGAGGCTTATTTGAGAATCGTAGTAATAGAGATACAGAGAGAGGGATGGAGAAGCGGAGTGAGAGAGGGACAGGAGATGGAGGAGGAGATGTGCCTCAATTGGTACAGGAGATAGAGGAGAAACTCACATCAGGATTGGTGGAGTGTATGATTTGTTACGAGACCGTCGGGAGAACGGCTCCATGTTGGTCTTGTGGAAGTTGTTTTGCTATTTTTCATCTCCATTGTGTCAAAAAAATGGGCTCAAGCTCCTTCATCTTCGGCAACAACAGCCAATACTTTATCGCAAGGGGATGCAATAAATTCGGTCAGCTGGAGGTGCCCGGGCTGTCAAAGTGTCCAAAATATTGAAGCAAATGAAATTAAGTATAGATGTTTTTGTGGTCGAATCGAGGACCCGCCTCGTAACGAGTATTTTATTCCACATTCTTGCGGAGAACTTTGTCAGAAGCCTTTGGATCGATCTGGAGAGGGATTATGTCCTCACCACTGTACTCTCCAGTGTCATCCGGGACCTTGTCCTCCCTGTACGGCTTCATCTTTGCCTCAAAGTTGCCATTGCGAGGAAAACTCAATATGCTCGAAGGTGTTTCCGATAGACAAAAAGGGGGGGACTCAGTTGTGGAAAACTTTGTGGGAAATTGCTGCAGTGTGGGTTTCATTCCTGTGCGCTAATCTGTCATAAAGGTCCATGCGACAACTGTCAAATTTTGGTTCCCACAGACTGTCACTGTGGGAAGCAGTCGAGATCGGTGATGTGTGGAGAATTATTGGAGTACGATACGGTTGAAGGAACGATGCGAAAGGGAACTTTCTCGTGTGAAGTTGTTTGTGGAAAAACTCTTCAGTGTGGGAATCACACTTGTCAGAAGATCTGTCATACTGGACCTTGTGGGGAATGTGAGTTGTTACCTTCTAATGTGAAAACTTGTCCTTGCGGAAAGAAACCACTCGGGGAGCTTTTGGGATTGAAGAAAACAAGAGATAGCTGTATTGATCCAATACCCACTTGCGGTCATAGCTGCAGCAAAAAGCTCGCTTGTGGCATTCATGAGTGTACAAGCAATTGTCACGAAGGACCGTGTGGAAAGTGTACTGTAAAAGTAAACAGCAGTGTCTTTGTGGAGATTCGACTCGTACAGCTTCTTGTTATTTGGTGAACAACCCAGAGAAGACTTGTTCAGTTACAGTTTTTGAGAATGCGGAACTCTTTTTATGTGAGAAGAAGTGTGGAGCAAAGAAGAATTGCGGCCGACATCGTTGCAGTAATCGCTGCTGTCCCTTGGGAAAGAATTATGGACAGGCATTGGAAGGTGGAGACAACCCTCATTTATGTCTTTTTGGCATGTGGAAAGAAGCTTCAGTGTGGACAACATACCTGTCAGGAGCTTTGCCATTCTGGGCATTGTCCTCCTTGTCTAAATTCGGTATTCACAGAGCTTTCTTGTGCTTGTGGATCGACTTCTGTCCCACCTCCTGTCCCTTGTGGAACCCCTCCTCCCTCCTGTCCACGTGACTGCTCTGTCCCACAGCCTTGTGATCATAAAGCGACTCACCTTTGCCATTTTGGTCCATGTCCCCCTTGTACAGTCCCTGTAGCGAAGTCTTGTACAGGTGGACATGTAGTTCTCAGAGGAGTTCCTTGCGGTTCTCGTGACATTAAATGCAACAATCGATGTGGTCTTCTTCGACAGTGTGGACAACATTTTTGTAACAGACTGTGTCATGTTCCTCCTTGTGATTCTACCTCTGGAAACGAGGCAAGCGACGAACCTAACCGATCCAGTATTATCAATCAAAATAGTCTTTCATGTGGACAGCCATGCGGTGCGCAAAGGAAGGACTGTCAACATAACTGTGTGTCTCCGTGTCACTTACGGTCCCCGTGTCCAGATATAAGATGTCAAGTCCCGGTGACCATAACATGTGGATGTGGACGAATTTCTGTCCAAGTTCCTTGTGGGTGCCGGAGGGGGAAAGGAACCAGACTCCCGAGTAGTTTTAGCTTCACTTCCCACGGCACTTCAACCAATCGAGGATCAAGGTCGAGTGCCCTTAGGACAGAGAAAGCTTTCATGCGACGAAGATTGTGCGAAAATGGAGAAAAGGCGTTTACTGGCAGAGGCTTTTCAGCCCCTCGGGAGTCTTGACGGTTTAGATGTGACCACTTTGAGCTCTTCAGAGGCTTTAATGGAGACTGCTCGAAAGGAACCCCAATGGGTGGCTGGAATTGAGGCTAGATTACAGTATTTGGTTCGTGGGCCTTCTAAAGGGGGACCTGGTAAGGAAACAGTGAGAGTACATTTGTTTAAACCCATGCCTAGTAGCAAAAGAGAAGTAGTTCATGTACTTGCTGAGCGTTGGTCCTTGGGTTCGGTTTCTGTTGGGAGTGAACCACGTCGTTTAGTGGTCGTGTATACTACATCAAAATCAAGGGCTCCTTCAAAAACAGTCAGTAAAGGTCCAATTTCGTTACCTGGACAAGCTCAGGCTCCTTTGTCAAATCCAGACTTAGATTTAGAACCGTCGTGTGTAGTGGCCTTTTTTGATCTCCCTCGAGAGGCGAAAGTTTTCAAACCAGTTATTGCGCTTCGGAGGAGATTGCGAACTTGTATGGCTTGATGATAGAAATGCCTTAGCCGTTTTTGAGAATCCTGGGAAGGCAATCGCGTCAATGCGTTACCTTGACTATGCGAGTCCTTATAAGGGAGCTAGCATTGGACGGGGGAAAATTGTACAGCAAACAGGAAATAGAGTCCGAAGAAATACAGGCAAAGAGAGTGTGGCTGAAGACGCATGGGGAGATGACAAGTCAACTGGAAACTGGGGAAGAAGTACAGCTGGGGCATGGCAGAAGGAAGGGCCTCCCATTCCCGCAACTGGGAACATTTTTGGAGCGTTAGGTTTAGATAGAGGGGAAGCTGAGGCAAGCTCGAAAAAGAGCGCAGGAAAAATAGAGGGGACAGTTACGGAAGGAAAGTCTTTTCAACCATCGTCTTTGATCAAGAAGACAAATTTTTGAAGTTTTAGAAGCAGAGGTCGGAGGAGAAGTCTGAAAAGGAGGAGAAGAGTGACGACGTTCAGGAAGAGGAGGAAGATTGGGAGAAATTGGTGGATCAATAAAAGCTTCACTATGGTCAAAGACCGTGGTGTTTGAAGCATTTGTTAAAGATCTGGTTCTTCTGTGATTTTTAGGGTTTTTCTAGAAGTAGTCTATGCTTCTCTTTAACGAAATTTGTTATCTAAGCAATTACGAGTTAGGCAGAAATCTGGTAGTAAAATCATGTTTTTTTATGGGCTTGTTTGGCAAAATTTGTGACAAGACGGTCCTGTGGCATCTTGTAGATTTGCTGTGTAGTATTTTTCCATCCCCTGTTCTGTAATAACTCAATTATTTTTAAGTATTTTTGGAGCTTTGCAAATTAATGGGCTTGAGTGGTCTTGATGAAGGAACAGTTCGTGTATTGAGTAGGCTTCAGTAATAGTCTCAAGTTGTTTGTCTTTTTACTGGTATATAATTGGGAAAATGTGAAATGGTATTGTAAATGACACAAATAAACAAGAAATATTATGAGTTTGGATCTTTCCGAAGTTTGTAAACTAAATTTGTGCTTTCAAAAATGTTTCGTTTGCCCCTCTTAGTTGTGTTTTAATTCGCAAACATCTCCTAGTTAAGATATTTCAAGTCTTGATTCAAATATGAGCAGTACTCGAACCTTTCAACCTTGGTGTTATTAAGTGGGAATAGTTTCGATGTTGCCCAAGCTTCTGATGTATTTATGACTGGTATTTATCAGTTACATGGATGGCCACATCAGGTGACTGTCAGTCAAAGACGATCAGTGTTTCCTGCAGCGAAGTGAAAGCTTTTGTGTAGCCTGTTTTGGAAACAAATTTCATATGAATGAACAGCAGTCATCTAGCCGATAGTACCAAGTACGTCAGGAAATTGACACGATATATAAGAGTAATTGTTCACTTAGGGTCTCCATGAATTGTGTTGAAGACAAGGACCTTCTTTCGGTAACAAGGTTCAATTCCCACTGATATTCCTGTTGGGCCTTTATAACAGTCTGCAATACAGAGCCCGAGAGTTGCAAGCCGCGAAAACAAATGAGTATACACAGTTCTATAGAAAATTTTGTTACCTGGTTACTGGCATTATGAAGTGCTAAAACAAAAAGTAACTACTCCTGACAGGATGGATGCAATAAAATACCTAAAATGACGCACCGAAAATAGATGAAGTGGGTTTGTAAAAGGGGCTATAAACTTATCGGTTCCAGAAATATGTGACAGATAAAAGGTTCACATATGTGTTTTAAGGCAAATACCTGTGGTAACAAAGAGGCCTTCATAAGGACAAAAAATATAACATCAGCAGTATCCTCCAAAATAAAACTTTTGATCAATAGCATAAGGCCTTCGTTACCATTATAAGATACAACAGCCAAAAAAATTGCTCTCCGACACACTGAACATCAGCCCTCAACATGTGGTCAAAGAGATAATATTTCATGTTTGACATCACAAATACTGCTAATTCCAGACAATACCTTTCAAACTAATAAAAGTTGAAAATCGAAGAACCAATATCCAAGGAATTTTGGAGAAAGCTCGCAACTCTATCAAGGATTACTAGCTTTTGCAAAACGCTATCTACAAATCTTCTGAATGCTGGAACAACGAAAACAGAAATAATCACAAAATAAATATTAAATAACGGGAAACAGACAGTCTGTCGTAAGTGCCTGTTTGTTGGCAACAAATGGGTGCTAAGTTAATACCTAGAATAGGGTACAAATGAACTCTTGCCAACTTGCAAAAATGCAATTATTTTTTTATGGCAACCTTCAAATTGGACATCATTATTTATCCCTCTCAATGGCAAAACTGGAGGAGAAGGACAGCCTGTACAAACCAATGACAGGACAAGCACATCGTGCTAAATTACAAAGGTCCATCAAGACCGTTACTTTGCAGTTTTTCTCCTCTACAGTTGGAGAAGACTAATCAATATTCAATCCATCGATATCCAGAGTCTCCTTAGGGGGCTCGCTTATGCTAAAGATACTCCAGAACTCAATGTATCCTTTGATTGAAATGAGAATGTGAAACAGCACAATCAGCAGTCAAAACACTGGTGGAAATAAATTTGTGAGCCTCTTCCAGACTGGCATCACCAGCGCTTAAGCCCGATGACATAGACGCCATCAACGAGCTCAAAGCCGAGTAGTCAAGAGATTGCTCAGAGCTGCAGAGGGAGTGGGAGGGAGAGAGAGAGAGAGGGAGAGAGAGAGAGAGGGAGAAAGAGGGAGAGAGAGGGGGGGGAGAGGGGGAGAGGGAGAGAGAGGGAGAGAGAGGAGGGATGGGGGGGGAGAGAGAGAGAGAGAGAGTCAGCAATATTTCAGAAGGTGACTGGGAAAATGAACAGAAAATGGTAATCCACGAAATGTGCATGTGCACCAGTGCAAAAAATTGATCAAAAGCAGATGTCCACATTAACTTACATAGATTCCCTGTAAAACTAGACTGAACCGGTGATATAAGTTAACCATCATGCCAGTTGAGCACAGACAAACAAGTACATCGACAAACAAATTCACATGTGGACAAAATCACAATACCTGCTTTCTTGATACGATTGTCCAATCACTCCATGGATAACCGAAGTATGCTGGACGTCCAAAATGTCGAGGTTCATATGTACCTCTGCATCGTCTGCCTCCTGCAGAGCTGGAGTTGCAATTCTTAGACGAACCTCCCCTTCAAATAGACCCTCAATTTGAACTCTATAAACATCTACATCAAAATCCCCGGCCTTCTCATAGGCCTCAAATGACACAGCAGCGTCACCTTCGAAGAGACTTGCTTCATCTCCCAGAGTAAGGTGAGGAAGCACAGTCCCATCGACTGTGATGGACTGCAGAAAAC
This sequence comes from Zygnema cylindricum, assembly GCA_037447655.1. Taxonomy (NCBI): domain Eukaryota; kingdom Viridiplantae; phylum Streptophyta; class Zygnematophyceae; order Zygnematales; family Zygnemataceae; genus Zygnema; species Zygnema cylindricum. The sequence goes on along the minus strand of JBBHKE010001296.1, from coordinate 9,280 downwards.
CATCCCCTCTCTCCTGAGCTGGACCTCGACGTGCAGAAAGTACCACAGAATGGGCCTTTCCATTCTTAACCCAAAAGAATGACAACTCTCTGCAAACTCACAAAAATTTGAAAGGTCAGACTTCAGATATTATTTAAAAAAAACGCAAACAAGTGCAATACATAACAGTATAGCTGTATGTCAGCTATATACACAAGTACTTTCGGGGTTCATGGGCAGTCTAATATGCATCACCATCAATATGAATCAGAAACATGAAAGAAACAAAGATAGCATAAGGAAAGCATTCAAAGAACCCTGTCATAATCCTAGAGCTATTGACCCATCTGAGCAGGATAAAGTAGAGTAGTGATGTAGATGAATAATGTAGGTTTCCGATGATGATAAATTGTGACGAGAATGTAGCTTTGTACAACTTTCTTTCCAGGCAGACTTCAAAAAGAAAGACATGTAGTCCTGAGTGTGCTGTCCACACAGAAAAGGGGGAGAGGGAGAGGGAAAGAGAGAGGGAGAGGGCAGAGAGAGAGTCTTTGTTCACCTGATCCATGAACGCACAGGTTTAACATCAGAAGATGGCATGTTCGCGACATAACCACTGAGGAGCATGTTTATATGAAAATCTCTGTCCGTCAGAAGGCAGAAACTTGTAGGCAGTAGAGGCGATATCTCTCCATCTGGACTCAAAAGAAACTACCGACTGTGAGCACAAATGAGGAAAACATTATATTTTAGCGTCAAGCGGGGCAAAGAATGGAGTCTCATAATTGAAATGGAACAAAGAACCACACATGAACAGCATATAATTTCCCTTGAATCGTGACGTCTTTAAACTGATTGGTTGAGACTGGTTTGTTTCAACTGTTTTCATAAAAAAGGCAGCAGATGCAGCTTTCGAAGGAAAGACGGGGTCAGAAAAATAAATGTCAAGCAAAAAATGCAAGAACACATAAATAACATAACATAACATAGGAGTATGTAACATTCACAAGCATACGAGAAAATAAAGCAGAGAGATATGTAAACACCTGTGCTTAGTTTGGTCGTCTCCACGGCTGAGTAGCCGGAGACAACTTGGAAACTGCAAAAGAAACAATAATCTTTTCTAAGCAGGATATCGTATACAAGCAGATATATTCCAATATCAAACAAAAACACGCTCGAACAGAGGAAACATTGAGTGCATTTGGAATAAATGCAGAAAAATTGCAGGATTGATATGTAAGAGAAAACAATGCCAAGATTTAATATGAGATGAATAATGATTGCTTTATGACATTTCTACAACCTCGGCACAGACAAAAAACGATGTTCGTTTTCAGAACGAAGCAATATACTGGCAAAAAAATCTTCATCTTATCAACTCACAATAAACATAACAACGCTGCCAATACGAACGACATAGCCAATAAACTCCTTTCTTCCGCCATGTCCAAAAGCTCGAGAGGAAACTAGAAATGTACTGTAACCACAAATGCTATGCTTCTCTGCGCTTATTTTTTTAAGGCAATTTCGCCAGTAAATCAGTATCTTTTTTTGTTTTTTGGTTCTTTCCTTCGTTGTCTAGTCACCAAAACCTAACGAATTCCAATCCAAGGACTGTCTACAAACAAAGTGCGGTTTTACGATTTCAGCCAACTTTGTCCCGTCCAACCGAAACAAGGATGGAATTCCAGTTGGAGACGGCTGGAATTCAATCGGGAACGTGAAAATGATTGAAATGCGAGAACCGTACACAGCTGGCAAATAAATACGAATATGTGACGAAAAAAGTTTTCAGGTCGCATTTATAGGATTCCGTACGGAAGATACCGCTCACGATTCCGTCTGCGAATTCTTCATTGGTCGTACCCGCAGGTTAAAATTTTGAGTCGAGCAGGACGCCAGATTCTTCCTCATAGTGCAGCCGTATGCCGAGTCACCACATGGATGACTCTTCCTACAATTGGAGTAAATTAGGGATGGTTCCTGCTAAGGGATGAAGTGCTTGTAAAAATTAGACACCAAAAGGCTTACACCGCTCATCTCTATTAGTGTTGATAACACTAATTTTGTCGCTGCGTTTTTGGCCAAAAATCATAAACTAGTATTATTGACATTATAATGGGAATTAGTCGGACAAATATTGGGTACGGGTTAAAATCATATCGCTATAAGTTCGATATTCAATATATCGATTATCGATCGGTCAAAGGCCTCGATATATCTCACCGGACCAACATATTATATTGCGATATATTTGGTACAAGGTGGGTGTCCGTACAGATCCAGTCCGTGATATCGTACTAAAAATCTTTGCCCCCCCCCCCCCCCATCCTCTGAGCTGCGCGCCACGCGGGGGGGGGGAGGGGGGGCGCTTTTGAAAAAAAAAATGACCTAGCGTCACTTCGATATATCGCGATTGAAATATATCATGATATCGACCGATACATCGCACAAATATCGCGATATTAAGATCCTCGATATATCGAAGCGATATATCGATTATCGAGTACCCAAATTTAGGTACCTATCGAATATCGGCAAGGGGCCCTCAATACCCAACATTAGAATTAACTCTAATATGGATTTTTTTCATGTAGTTTGTTAACCACTTTATATTATGTTAGTAAGCGTTGGCGCTAAGTACGACAAAATCTGTTTTAGTACAAAACTTTCGCATGACATCTCATTTCTTAAAGTTGTGTATCGTAATAAATCAAATCGCGATAAACTCGATATTTCATTTGCCGAATATTGAACTCTGAAAGGGCTCAATATATCGCTCTATGACCGACAAAAAATGTCGCGATACATTTGGTGGGAGGCCATACCTCCGTGAGTTATAAGGTGTTACACGTTGAGGGCTTTACATAGGCATGTTAGTTGCGTTTAGAATTGAGACTTGAACGCAAAGAAGAGTAGATAGGCGATAAGTATCTAATACATTTATATGAAAAGAGAGAAGGAAGAAAATGTAAAGAAAGAATAAGGAGTAAAAAGGAAGGAGAGAAAAAGTCAGTTGCTCGCAAAATCTTAAAGCAATTTTACTTATAAAAAAAACCACAAATTGTGATTGTCATTGAGTCATTGCCCAAAAAGGAAAAATGTTATAGCTGGTCAATTTTGAGGATATACATTCCATTTTCTTTTTCTTTAGCCATAATATAGATTGCCAAAATTAGTTTCAATTTTAAGTCTTCATCGTATATTAATTTTAATAATGATCGTTATTATTTTTGTTATGATTATAATTTGGTAAAGATAACCAAGATAGAACCATCACATTAGCTAGATCGACATCGCAGTCTACACCTGATTTTGAATGGAAAAAATGCCGAAAAATACAAATACTTCAAAAAATATTGTCATTTTATGAAGTGTCATTATACATAATAAAAAAAGGGGGCCGACTTTATTAAAAAGCGCGATGGCAAACCATCTAAGTCCATGGGAACAAAAGGAAGTAGCATTGCTAAAACTGAAAAAACTACATGACAAGGGAATAAACAAAAAAGAAAATCAAGGCAAAACCAACGAAAATACGAAAGAATGGCAGGGAAATCGAAAACACCCAAACTAGAAAAACCCCGCAAACAAAACATCAAAGGAAAAAACTAACACGTAACAAAAAAATACACCCAACATAACTCAAAATCTACGGAAAGCAACCACGTAAGTCCCCGAATCCCGGAGGAGCATGAGGAGGACATTCCGGAACACGTCAACGATCCATAACGGCAACAGACGATCTAAGTAATATAGAAGCCAGCACCCGTTGTAGGGCCATGGAAAAATGTTGACGAAAAAAAGGACTGAAACAGAAGGGCTCCCGGGTCCTCGCCTCTCGAACAAGCGCCGACCACAAGTACGGAAAAACTCGTCGAAAGCCACACCCAAACAACCAAATATCTCGACCGCTATTGGAATGAAGCCATCCATAATGTCGCGACAGGCATAATCACGCTCCTTTCTTTTAGCCGCATCACGGGCGGCCACTCCCACATGCCGAACCGCTTGGTTGACGACTGTAGTTGAGGTAGGGTTCGCCAAAACAATGTCACCAAATGTACGACGCGCACCATCAAGTAATACAAGGTCAATCTGACGCGAAGGAATAATGTGAGAGACCTCCCGACGAACAGAAAATCCCCCCTCAAAAGCGATAGTAGCAATGGTGTCCCGAATCGTGTCGTGCGCCTGAATCAACTCGCCCTCGTGGGAGCAACGAAGCAAATGGACCCCGTTGGCCTCAAGAACGTGGCCACAGGAGCAAACAAGTGAGCTAAGCAAAGGTGGGTGAGGGAGGATAAGCCGGAACCTAAGGGCCGTCGTGAACTGAGCCGGGGTGAAACGAAGAGTGGATAAGATAGGGACAGCCAATAGCCAAGCTCCATAGCCAGGTCGGCCACAAGACAGGAAGCGTGCACGCGAAGAATCGGAAGGAAGCGCCTCAAGAAGCTCGGATTTAATAGCATCGACAACCCAATCAGAAATGGATTCCTGAACACGCGCAACTGATGTCGTAACAAGAGTGGAAAAAATCAGCATGTCCTCGATAGCAGCCAGATTAAGAGAACGTGATGCATCCAAAAGGGACCATTGGAAGGCGAGCTCACCATCTGAACACGGGGAACCACGACTGCAAGAATATGAGTGTCCCCAGCTAGAAAACGAGAGACAATAGTGGAAGCAACAAGGAACCAACTTCCCAAATAGGCGACTGGAACAACACGCGCCGTCGAGAGTAAACCCAAACCGCCAGCCGAGACAAGAAGAGAGGCTTGGATGCGCGCTGCAGGCCCAGACTCGCGATCAAAAGCTCCACGGCCCAACAAAGTGTGAAAGACATCCATGAGACGATCATCAAATGCAAAAATTGAGGACACAAATGATGGGGTGGGAGGGGAAGTTTGAGTCAGGTAGGAGGGCTAGTGGGGGAAACACTGTGGCAGAAGAGCAAAAGCCACCTGGGGATCAAAAAGGTGAGGAAGGTTGTCCACGTGAGACAAATCTGTCTGAAAAGCGGAATCAAGGAATTTCGTGACGTATGGATCGGAACCGAGCAGGCAACCTAACACACCAATGCCTACTTCGGATGAAGGAGGATTCTGAAACCAGGAAAGGGAGTGAAAGGAGGAGGAAAAGAACAAGAGGACTAAACAACACACTTAGAGGGTTGGACCGATAGATTGAGTTCGGCCAAACGAGCCTTGAAAAAATTATAGGCCGGTATAACTTGGTTTGAAGGACCAATAATGTGTGTGTTGTTTGCAACTGAAGGGAAGAGGCAAGAAGGGTAAGCAGCCGCGGAAGCTTGGAGGGCGCGGTAATGGGTTAGGGCAAATAAAGGCCCCCCAAGAGGATCATCTTGACGAGTGCCAGTTGTGGAAGAAAGTGGGACAAAATCATCATCAGTGGAGAAAAAGAGGCTATTGCTCACAGAATAAAAGGCTCTCACAAAGGGAAATATTTGGACAATCGGGGGAAGGTGCAACCATAAGCTCCGAAAAAATGGCATTCTGATCCACTGTATTGAAAGCATTAGAAACATCCACCTGGAGGACTAACCAATCCTGATGGGCATCTAACAAAGCCCGGATTCCGTAGACCACGGCCTCACAACACCCCGGGTTGCCACTCCGAACTTATGAGGAGAGGAATAATCACGGAATCCTATACAACACTAACAACACAAAGTCTAGAAACTGTCACCAATGAAGTAACATTCCTCTCCTCAAACTTCACATGTGCTCCCGTTAGACAAGATAAAGTCTTATTTTGATAGACAAAATGTGGATAAAGCATTTACGACTACATTTCGGTATCTCAGTATTATCGCTTTCGTTTTGGTTGTTTATTCTTTCTGCCCCTTTTTTTTTTCCACTCAAAAAGCCATGGCAAGGTTGTTGAGCAAAAACATGTCATACGCAAGAAAAACACAAACATAACAAATGCATGGTGGTTTGAAACTCAAGTGACATACGACAGTGACCGTAAGAATATAAATACTTAGTCTTGAATTTTCAAATGATTTGGAGGGTAACAAGAGGTGTACGATCATGCTAACTAGTATTTTTTGTTGAAAGAGAGTGTTATAGCCATAATGGCAACAAAAAATGTACAACTAACTAAACTTCAAACATAAGAATGAAAAAAAAACTAACAGCATGTAAGTAAAATGGAAAAAGTACTGAAATTTCTACCAACTCGAAAAGTTTAGAAGCCTTGAAGGATGTCATCTCAGTTCATCACCTTGATTAAACCTCAGATGAAAAAAAGAAAAAAACAATCTTCATTTATAACCTGTAATAAAATGAGCTGCATTGTTTAAACCACAAGTAGAGTTTCACTTCGGCTATTAGTACAAAGAAGCTTATGAGGGCTTCTACAATTTGGAGAAAAAAAAGGTAAACGGAAAGAGAGGAGAGAGAGAGAGAGAGAGAGAGAGAGAGTGAGAGAGGAGAGAGGAGAGAGAGGAGAGAGAGGGAGAGAGAGAGAGAGAGAGAGAGAGGAGAGAGAGAGAGAGAGAGAGAGAGAGAGAGGGAAAGAGGGAGAGGGAGAGAGAGAGAGAGGGGAGAGAGGAGAGAGGAGAGTGGAGAGAGGAAAGAGGAAAGAGGGCGGACAGAGGTGGGAGCTTGAGCCTTAAAACTAGTGTTGTGTATCGGTAGCCATTTGCCGAAAACCAATATGGCCTTTTGTTAGGTTTAACGATAATCGATTTATCAGCACAACGTATCGGAACTGGTGATATCGCGATAAAACACCGATTATATTGATTTTTATTGTTATGACACCGGTTCGATAACTATCAGCGATTGTTGTACGATTTATACCGTACATCTGTACAGTTAATTACATTGCAAAGAACTCGCGTTCATCCGTTAAACAGGGCACAGAACACATTGACAAATGTGGCATGCCACGCTAGATACAATGAAAAATATAATACAGAATGTCATAAAGTACTATTATATAGCGCAGTGCATGTTTTTCCACTAATTGCTGATAAGGAATTTCTTGGTCTCAGAGCGATATATCAGGACCTCTCACTGTTTGGTAACCGAAAAGTATTGGTATCAATTTTATCGCAATAGGTTTTTTGCCGCAATAAGCCTTTTACGTATATACAACACTGTTTCAAACTTCTATTCCTTGAAATATTCTCAATGCTTACAAAAAGTCAAGACTAAAAATCAATATTATTCATTAGGAGATGAAGGCTTTAATGGTTTCCCTTCAAAGAGAAAAAACCTTGGTCAATCTTTGTCTTGGTCCTTGGGGAGACCTATTTCCTGTTTATATTTGCTCCACCATCCCTCTGATCATGTACCTCGATGACCTCTTCATCTTTCCTCTTCTTGCAAAACTCTCCGTATGTACCTCAGATCTTCCTATTCCGTCTTTTTTTTCCTTGCACTACACCCTCCTGCGGCATGTGCCTCCCGGATATTACTCTATTTCGTCTTTCTCCTACTACACCAACTCCTGCTTCCGTGCCGTGCCTCGTGATCCTCTATTTTTTTCCTCCTGCACTACAGGCAGCTCCTGCCCCTATAGTCATGTACCTCCGGATGACCTCTATTTTGTCTTTTCCTCTTGCATTGGCAACCCAGCTTTATCTGCCGCCCGAGATCTCCTATTCCGTTTTTCTCTGCACTGCCCGGCTCCCTGCTTCCGTAGCCATACCTCCGGTGACCTCAGCGCCAGGTTTAGGCGACAACCCGCCCGTAGCGGTGTACCTCCGGATCGGCCCGCGGCCTGCCTCTTCACGCACGTTGGCGGAACCACGGGTGTTACTAATGCATCACTGACTCCCCGCCCTCCCATGAAACAGCAGTTCCTATCCCCATATATCGGTTCAAAGTTATCGCAAACGCACACACACATATACAATCGCGGAAAAATCAAACATACATTTTTTTACCCTCTCCTTTCCCGACCCCTGAAATTCTATGGCCATTGCCCAATTCGCAGATCAAAAGAAGCTAATCTAGATAGTGCCGACTCCAAGTTTGTATAAACCGAAATGATTGACCCCTTGACAATCAGAACCCCATTAAAGCTTCACCCCTGTGAAACAAGACTTTCCGTGTGCTTAGTTCCACCACAGAATGTAAAGTTAGAATATGTGATTTGGATACATTTACCCACTTTGACTTTCTCTTAGAAATGCAGCCACCGAGGCAAGCAAAAATCTGACCGACTACGCCCTTGTGTAGCCTAGACTCCCTTGAGTCAGCAACAAAAAGAATCACTGAAAATGGCCAAGTAAATCAATAGTTATGGCTGGCCAAAGTTTGCCTTTTATACAAGATGCTCTCTAAGAGAGGCTGCTACCTACCCAAAATATTCTAAGTCTTAAACCCCTCTCTAAACCCCCTAGTACTGAGGTATGGACCAATCACATTAGTGTATAGTACATAAAGGTACAGGTACCGGTGTACATTTTGTACGGCCATCGTACGACATGGCTAAAAAGTCAACACATGTCATATCAGGACCACTTCTTATAATCCCCGGAATTCCTACTTCCAAATGTTATCTTTCCACTTGGCGCCAAGTCATGCCACGTCAAAAAAACGGTACTGTATAAGAAAGTACAGGTGCGAGAGTACTTTCTATACTGACTTTGTACAACAATGCCATATTGCGACATTTGTCACTTTTGGAATTGTTATCATCCGTTGTGAAGATTCCGTAAACCCGTATGATGTTGCCACTTGTCATCCGGAGTAGCGGCGTCCGCAAACCGCCAAATTTTCCTTCCGCGAAGCCGGCGCTATCCACGACCGTCCGATTTATTTCGGCATTTAATACGGACCGTCGAAAACAAATGCCCGTACTATTTGTTTCGTTCGTACTTTAAAGTACAAATGTTTCTATGCCACATAAAACGTAATCCGGTTAAATGGAAAACACTACTAGATACTATTTAAATATTTACCAAACCCAATATGTCTTAGCTCTAGTCCTAGGCTAAACAGATAATGCTAGCGGCTACGGGTTGCTTGACGGACGGTAGGTACCAGGATCAATTCCTAGGTCAGTCAAATACCTTTTTGGTAAGTCTACCAATTCTACACCCTTTCTCCATAGAGAGCCTAAACAACCATGACTCTAGCTCCCTGTCCAACCTTTAGTGACTACAACAAGTGTGGGGGCATAGAGAAGGGAGTTAGAGGCAGACTGCCTCTGCTCTTTTTCTATACTAAAACAAACCTAGAAAATACATTAATATCAACACCCCCCTCCCCTATACCCCTTACACACCCAAAACCGATACTTGAACCCTCTCTTTCAC
>JBBHKE010001294.1:46282-133094 GCA_037447655.1 Zygnema cylindricum | reverse complement strand
GGGGGGGGGGGGGGGGGGGGGGGGGGGGGTGGGTTTTTGAAAAAAAATTGTAAAATTTTCATTTTCGATATATCGTCGATACGATACATCGGCGATATATCGCGATAATTTGAAATTCGATATATCGAAGCGATATATCGAATATCGGGTACATGAAATTCGATATATATCGAATATCGGCAATGGGTCCTCGATACCCAACACTATGTATTTGTGCATATAAACATATGAATACAAGTATAAATATGTAGAAAAACATTTACTACAAATCTATACATATTTATGCTTGCATACAATGCATTGGTACATGAAAGAACACACCTACACGTAATACATATACATATGCAAGAAATGTACATTTGCATATATTTAGATTTACATATATATTTACATATACATATGCATATACATGCACATATACATATAGATATACAGATAAACATAAGCAAACACATGAGTACACATAAAAATCTCTATGTACATATACCAAAACGTATATAGATAAGTATAAGTACACACACACGCACACGAACACACACGCACACGAACACACACGCGCACGCACGCGCACACAGACACACACACACACACACACACACACACACACACACACACACACACACACACACACGTGAAGAAGCTGCCAATATGCTTACCAGTGTGGCGACGTTCGATGTACTTTTAAGAGGGAGACCTAAACTAAGGTTGATGTGAAGGAGATGATTTTTCAATGAAGAGGGGGGCGTTACTATTCATTGAAAGAATCCTATGCGCGCAAAATCGGCTCGATTTCGCATTATTATTTATACGTACAATTTCACGAAAGTACACCGCGAATCGCTATCAGAGTCAATCACGCTAATTCGGCGCGCCTAAATTTTGACCCAAAAACTTAAATAGAATGATTAATTCTATTTAAAAAAACCCTAAAAACCAAATTAGAGTGACTGATTTCATCAAAATCCCCAAATTCCCAATTAGCGTAAATCACACTAGTTGTTCTTTAAAACTAAATATTTGTTAACGCTAATAGCAAGGTGTACCTTTATGTTTTTTCCGCGTCACATTTGTCGTTTCGTTTCAAGTCTACAATTTTCGTACGTTTAGTTTAGTACGATAGTACTTTTGATTTGTCTATTACTTTCGCTTGACTTGCCGTTTTGCATTGTTTTCTGTCCTTAGTGAAAATTACAGTGTTCTCGTCTAATCCATCGACAGGTGGTAGATTTCTAGAGGTTTCTTGGCGGCGCACGCTCACACGTGCTGCGCCATGGCTGGTGCAGTATTTAAGTGAAACCGTGGACATGTAATTAATCTATTGAAGGAATACATGGAGGAATAGAAGAGATAGAGAAAAAGAATTGTAATTTCGATTTTTTATTAATGGGAGATTTTTTTTTCCCAGATGTCTTCTCAACGTTGATTCAATGTGTTGCAATTAGTGTTGTGTATCGGTAAGGATTTGCTGATAACCGATATGGGTCTTTTTTCGGGTAGCCGATAATCGATATATTGGTACTATATATCGTTATCGGTATTATCGCCGATTAATACCCGATATTTATCGGTTATTATCGGCGATAACACCGATATCGATAATTATCGGCAATATCTGTACGGACCGTACAGATAAATGTACGGCGAGTACACTCAACTATACGTGTTATTCCAAGGTCGCGCCGCGAACCCCCTTCCCCCCGATTTCGGTAAAAAATCGCGATATTTCCTTCATTATTTCTAATTTAAGGGGGTTTTACTTAGGTACCCCTTCCAGAATGTCCTTTTGACTGTTATTTTTTTATAAATGGCAGTTAATGGCGGCAGTCTGACAGATTTGTTCGTCTGCTTTGTTCGTCTGTTCGTCTGGTTTTCAAAAAAGTTTGATTTTACAAATTTACAATGTAATTTATTTTTTTCGTTTCGGTACTATAATTTTAGAACTAAAAACTATTATTTTAAATTTGTCAACGTTAATGTGCCGCGCTATCCGTAATAAATTTCAGTTAAACAGCGTACGGAACAAATTATTACACGTGGCATACCACGCTATATAAAGTAAATCATATAATACAGTATATTATATAGTACTATTGTATGCATACTATATTTTCTTAAGTTATCGCCGATATGGAATTTGTTGGTCTCGGACCGATGTATCGGGACCTCTGACCGTTCGATAACCGATAACTATCGGTATCGGTGTTATCGCGATAATTTTTTTACTGATACACAACACTAGTTGTAATGTTAATTAGTGTTCTTACTTCACCTGCTATAATTTTTTGTTAGTGAACATTGAGGTGAATATCGATCCTTTCAGACGCTACAGAATAGACACATAAATTGGCGTTAAGTGCAAAAACTAATGTTAATGTTATTTTTTCTTTGACACAAAAACACAAAATAGCGTCGTTAACACTAAATTATAATTTTGGCCCATAACTTATAAAAGGTGGATTGTTGTAAGCCATGATAAAGACAAATATGAACCAAAGCATTCGGGAATTTTTGTGATCGAGTGATAATTTCATTAAGAAACGAGATCCTTTTTTACACAGTATCACAACACTAATTACTGTGGGTAGTAACGTAAAACGGTACACATTGAGATTTGGACGGCTAAATAAAACCAAATCTATTTGTCAAAGTTGGCCGACGGTAGAAACGAAATAAAAAGGAAGAAAAAGACCAAACGCACAATTTGGAGGCCGCACTTGAATAAGTGGAGTACGGCCAAGTTAACTTAAGACAAAAGGGACTAAAGTGGACATAGCACCAACAAGTGGAATACTGTCAAGTACACTTAGCACAAAAGAAGCTAAGGTGGACTTACATATTCAGGAGAGAAAAACATAACATTAAATTACCGTTAACACTTTTCACTCCTGTTAAACCAACAAAGTGAAAAGCACCTTGTATAACTCCATATTCTTGTTCACTTGTCTCACTTTAGTTAATGTCCGTGTCAATGTATCGCACTATTCTCGATGTTCGATAGTTCGCACATCATATTTTAGTTCCTAGATTTCCGTCATGTAAGTTTGAATCGATCACGTATGTCTATGGCCACAGATAGGTGTAGATGTGGGACAAGCATACACAAAAATTAGTGTCCTTTTGTGTGAATCACAAAACTAGATTAGAATTTTGAGAAGGAATAGACAGACATGTAAGAAACAGGCAGGTTTAAGCAACTTTAAAGTTAATAGTTAAGAAAAAAGTACAATGATTTACGGACTCTATTAAGGTTGGACTTTCCTCTTAGATTCTAAATGTCTATCTCTATGAGCGTACAAAAAATTGTGAATGATTTCATCAATGTCTGTGTGAGATACCTTCCTCTCTTTCCTGGTCGCTATTTATGCCATGGTGTGTCAAGCTAGGGTGAAGTGCCCATGATGCGTGGTCGAATGTGACAATGCCACGTGTACTTTTTCTGCCACAATTCGTCGAAAGCCAATTTCAGTGTTTGCCCGAACATCCTGTTGTTCATAGAAAAGTAAGTTAATTTCGTGTGTCGTGATTCGTCACGTCGTGTAAGTGAATCGGCACGGTTCGTCTATGTTAATTTATCGCTCGGGATCGCATAAAATCCACATTATATTATGCCATTGATACTCCAACATCGCGGTAACATGAGAAGTACAAAAGTACCTCACACCGGCTATTCTAATGAAAAGGTAGAATAGATGTACTTTCAAATATAAATCGTAAGATTAAGGGGCCAAAGGATAAAGAATTGTAAACTGGGAAAAGAATAAAACCTAGAACCATAATGAATCTAGCATGATGACATTAAATAAAATTAATAACTTTAGAAAATGATGCTTAAAGAAACATGATAAGCCTACCCTATAAATGTTGCAATTTTTTATCATTACAAACACTTGCCGAAAACGCTCTAATGAAAAGATCAATTTTATAAATCCTTTCATATTATTCCATCAACAATTGAAATTGAAAGAATTATTATTCACCGCAAAACTTGTCTTGAAATTGTTATGCAATCCATGTAAGAAAAGGAAATGTTTGCGATTTATCACGCTTTCGATTGTACGATAACTGCAAAAAACAATTTTGAGTTACAAAATCTAAGTTAGAATTGCAGAATTTAATCTCAGATTACAAAATTTTAGGTAGAATCGCAATTTACACAAGGAAAGATGTAAGTCAAAATTGAAAAATTCCAGTTCAAAATAGCAATTTTTTTGTTATAATTGAACATTTCAATTCAGAATTGTAAAAATCTAGATATAAAGGCAAGTTCGAATTCCAAAATTTATTCAAGCTATCATATAGGAAAAAATTGAAATGATATTAGATTAATTCCAAAATTGGAATTCAATCTAGAAAATATTTCAAGAATTGAACAGTTCAAATCAAAATTACTCATTCAATTCCAAATTTGCGAAAAACATTAGAATTTTAAAATTCTATTTGATTCGCAAAACAAGAATTGCCAAAATAAATTTAAAATTGCAAAATTTGAATCAGATTTACAATTCAATTCAGAATAGGCGGAATTCGATAGGCAAAATAGAAAGAGAAATCGGTTGCAAAAAAGAAAAAACAAAAAATCATCATTCTTCTTTCAAAAAAATTAAAATGGCGATTAATGTTGTCATTTTATGCTATAATTTGACTTCCAGGAACAAATAATAACATACACCCAATAAAGCTTTTAGAAATGAAGATATTCCCAGCCCGTAAAAAATTGACTATACGTTCTAGTATTAAAATGGTCGACAAAGTCCGAATCTCTCACCAAATTCACTGAAGGGTTTTGATAAGCCTTCTGTTTGATTTTTTTTTCTGGAACGGAAGAAAAAAAATAGGCCTCCACCAATAAGCAACAACGCGACAACTCCTCCGACCGCCCCTCCGATTATTGCAATGGTGTTTCCAGATCCTGTGGTTTAAAAAGGAAAAAAAAAAAAGGGTTTGTTTATGGATTTTTGAGTGATTAAGGCATCTAATTTTAAAAAGGGGTTTTCACTGTCATTGGGGTTTTGGCAGGGTTGAGAACCATTAGGAGACATTCTTCGTTGGCCCTTTTTTGATTTGAAATTCGTAAAAAGCATAAAAGAATGATGGTCATTTTAGTTCCAAAGACGTGTATGTGAATTTTACAAAATTTAATATTTTATTTCAACAACAAATACAGTAACACATAAACCTCGTGTCTTAAGGTTGTTTGCATGGTAAAAAAAGGAAAAAAATAAAACTCAATTCCTTCAATGTTTTGAAAAACGGATGTCAAAAAGACGAGGACCATGGGATGGCGAGGAGAGAGATGGCTTTTGAGAAAGTCATAAAGAACAAAAGGAGTGAAGAGGGAGAAGGGAGAAAGGAGGAGAGAGGGCGGGGTAGTAGTAGTAGTAGGAGGAGGAGGAGGCGGAGGAGGATGTAGTATTTATTATCGTTTTTCATATTTTGCACGTTGACCAAATTAATAATCAATCAAAAGTAAAAATATAAGACCAAAAGTTAAATATAAAAACGAAAAAAATGAATGTAGGAGGTCCAGGTACGGAAAAGCACACCTCCATTGGTGAGAGGACTTGGGGGAGGGGGGGGGCTAGGGGGAAAGGAAGAACTTGGGTCAGGAGGACTTGGGGAAATGGAAGAAATTGGGGGAGGAGGACTCAGGGGAGGGGGGGGACTTGGAGGAGGGGGAGAAATTGAGGGAGGGGGAGGACTTGGAGGAGGGGGAGAACTTGGGGGAGGGGGAGAACTCGGGGGAGGGAGAGACGGTGGTGGCGACGATGCATCTGTCACCACATGCACAAAACAAATTTTAAAATCATGAAAAACTGAGAAAACAAAATGGCAAGACACCACATGTTGGAGAATCGTTATTATGTCAATTAGTTGTGATCGTAAAGATAAATAGTTCTACTAACTTTATTTTGGGTTAAGGGCCTAACACCAACAAAACAATAACGCCAATACGCCAATTTACACATGTAATAGTAATTTACACATTCCCATAAGTTCGCGCGATGTTGATTCCGAATCAAACTTGAGTTTGTTTCCCAGTGTCAACGCCACTCACTTTTTATTGACGCCGTTAATCTGACACTTTTCCTCTGCTTTTTGTTATCAAACACTTTTTGTCCCCAAAATAATCGTACAGTTTTATTAAGGATTGGCACATTGTTTACATCACACTATTTCACGACCTTTGGAGCCATGGTAATTGACACTAATTTAACCGCACGTATATTACATTAAAGTAAAAGTGTTATTATTATTCTATTATAGTTTCAAGTGTCGTAATTTAAGGGGACCGATATAGTGTTATTAACACTAATAGCAGTGTAAGGTGTACTCTATACAAGATATACTATGGTACAGCTGGCTGATGTACTTTGTCGCTCTTAATGCGTGACATGGGCAATAAAGTAGGCATCAATACTATATGTCAATATTGTAGCGTAATATATAATTTTATCTGTCGTGTAGCCGTAGCCATTTGCCTAAAAACCTATGTGTACTTTTATTGACCTATCGATAATTGATATATTGGTAAAATATGTTACGGAATTATCGCGATGGATACATTACCGACAACGACACCGCCCATCGTTGTTAGTGTTAATAACACTCATTCGGTCGCAACTTTTTTTGGCCAAAAATCACAAAATAGAGTTAACAACATTATTTAAGGAAGTGGACCAATATCTGCGACGTCACCTTGCACTAAATTGGTATTATTAATTCTAAATTCGCATTTACACTAAATTTTTTTTAACACTAATAACGATGGGCGGCGTATCGACGATAACTTCGTACTCTCGTACGGAATGGATTGTGAAATTTTTTTCCAAAAATCCCCATTCCCCAGTCACTATATCTTCTTACTCATTTTGTACTTTATTTTCTTACCATAATCAATTCCCATTTGTACGGACCCTTCCCTCAACACTAAATTTTACTGTTGGCTGATGTACTTTGTCGCTTGTAAAGCGTGACATTGGCTTTAAAGTAGGTCTTAATAGTAAATACTATAAATAAAGACTGTGCTTAATATATAATACGGTACGGTTGGCTGACGCACCTTGTCTTATGTAAAATGTGATGCCGTCTCTAACGGCGGGATCACCGAGCGACGAGTAAATGTAGCATGTAGAATCAGGATAGTACGCGTATCCTACGCACGTGCAATCATTGGTGCAGTTTAACGGACACTCTTCAGCGGTAATATTATATCCGACATAACCACCACCTTATCCTGTATCCGAGACGGCTTCATAGGTATTAAGGAGACCAGCACAGGTTGCAGCTTCTGAGGGCGGGAGGGAAGGGAGGGAAGGGAGGGAAGGGAGGGAAGGGAGGGAGGGGGAGGAGAAGGGGGACGGTAGGGAAGGGGAGGGGGGAGGGGAGGGGGGGAGGGGAGGAAGGGGTACGGTAGGGGAGGAGAGTAGGGGGGGGTGTGGGGCCGGGGAGGGACGGAGGGAGGGAAGAGGGGGATGGGTGGGAGGGAGTGAGAGAGGAGGGGGGTGGGGAGCGTGGAAAGTGATTGGGAGCGGGAGAGCGGGGAGGGAGAGAGGGGGGGAGGGGGGGAGGGGACGTGGAGGCGGTTGTGGAAGGTGATTGATAGCGGGAGAGAGGGAAGCGAGAGAGGGAAGGTAGAGAGGGTGGAGGGGTAAAGGGGAAAAAAGATAAGGAGGAAAGGCCGGAGAGGCAGGATAGAGGGGAAAGGTATGGGAAGGAGATGGGAGAAAGAGAAGGGAAAAATATTCGGATAGAATAAAGGCAGGGAAAGATAGGCGGGTAGAGAGAGGGTAGAGAGAGAAGACAGCACAGGAGACAACAGAGAAACAAGAAAAAAAGGTTAGTAAGAAAAATAGTCAGTCTTGGAAGTTATGAAAAATGGAGGATATGTAAGACAATTGAACTTAAAAAAAAAAAAAAAAAAAATGAAACAATCCCTCTTCCCCGATTAAAATAGGTATCCCCCCCCACCCCTTGTTTACCTTCTCTAAGCCTTCACTGCCCCTTTGCCATTTCCTCAAAAAACTGTTTTCTCTCCTTTTACATCCTCATCATTTACCTCCTTTACCCCCTTCCCACCACTCCCCTCTCCCCCCTGACTCTCAACCTCTCCCTCCGACTCCCCTTCCTCCTTTCTCACCACCACCGCCTCTCCCTCCCACCCTCCCTTTACCTCATCCCTTCCCTAAACCTATCCCTTCCTAGTGGTGTATCTCGGCCAGGTTTCCCCCATAATCGAAAAACCCTCCTCCCCCCCTTTCTTTCCCCCCCTTTACCACTCATTCTGAGTCCTCCCAGCAACGTGACGACAAAGAGGATCATAAATGCCCGATAATATCCCATATATATATATATATATATATATATATATATATATATATATATATATGTATTATTGTATCAACCGATAATTATCTTGGATAGTTTTTGCTGGTTCCGGAGCTATATATCTGCACCCCTCACCGTTTACCGGATTTACCGCGATAAAAACTTTCCCGATACACCACACTAAATTTTAATGTTGCCTGATGTACTTTGCCGGTTGTATATCGTACTATTGGCTTACAAGTAGGTCTTACCACTGTATATCAATACTCTACATACTAAATAATACGATAATTGGGTTGGCTGACGTACCTTGTCTTATGTAAAACGTGACGTTAGACTCAGTGTAGGAGCCGCCCGCAAGCGACCAGTAAAAGTAGCACCCTCCGGTATTATAGTAGGCGTATCCTACGCACGTGCAGTTATTGGAGCAGTTTAACTGACAGTCAGCGGCGGTGAAAATAGTGTCTCCGTACCAATTGTAATGGTAGTTTGTATTCGGGTAGGCGTCATAGGTGTCAAGGAAACCGTCACAGGATGCAGCTCCTGGGAGAGGGGAGATAGGAAGGAAGGAAGAGGTGAGGAGGGAAAGAGGGGGGGAGGGGGGGGGAGGGGGGGAGTGAGGGAGGGAGGCAGGGAGGGAGGGAGGGAGGGAGGGAGGGAGGGAGGGAAGCAGGGAAGCAGGCAGGGATGTAGGGAGGGGAGAGAGAGGGAGGGAGGGAGGGAGGGAGGGAGGGAGGGATGGAGGCAGGCAGGGAGGGGGGAGAGAGGGAGGGAGGGAGGGAGGAGCGAGTGAGGGAGGGAGGGAGGAGCGAGTGAGGGAGGGAGGGGAGAGAGACAGGGAGGGGGGGAGAGAGGGAGGGAGGGAGGGAGGGAGGGAGACAGGGAGGGAGACAGGGATGGGGGAGGGAGGGAGGCAAGGAGGGGGGGAGGGATGACGGGGTCGGGGAGGGAAGGTGGAGGTAGACGTGGAGGGTGATTTGGAGGGGGAGGGGAGAGGGGAGAGGGGGAGGGGGGAAGGAGAGGGGGGGAGGGGAGAAAGATAAGGGGAAAAGGCCGGAGAGGCAGGATCGAGGTGAAAGGCAGAGGAAGGTGAGGGGAGAAAGAGAGGGAAAGATTGATAGGGCGGGGCGAAAGGGGGCGGGGAGAGAAGGCAGCATAGAAAACAGTAGAGAAATAAGAAAAGAAGGTTAGGAAAATAAATAGCCAGGCTTGGAAGATAAGAACAGAGTCAAAAAAAAAACGCAAGCAACGACAAATGGAGGACATGGAATGACACTCAAACTTTAAAAAAACGCAAATATAAAAATTGAAACAACCCCTTCTCCCCAAAATAAACACATGTATTCTCACTGCCACTTTGCCATTTCCTCAAATAAATGTTTTCTATCCTTTTACCTCCCTATCAGTTACCTCCTTTACCCCCTTTCTCTCCGTGGATCTTGTTCTCTCCCTGATTTTCCATTTGCCGATCCATTGCTTGAGATTTTGCTGATCTCTCCCCTCCCTCCCCCTTCCCCTCCCCCTCCCCCTAATCCGCTTATCAACGCGACGACAAAGACTGCCGTAAATACCATACTCCTTAGGTCCCCCATTTCACACGTGCGAACTCGGTCTGCCGTTGGCTGATGATTTCCTAGGGCCTTGGCCCAAGGCCTCTCCCTCTTCTTTCTCCGAACGTTGGCGGGTGAAGAGGGAGTGCGGGGAGAAGAAGGGAAGGGAGACGAGGATACAGGGGTAGAGGGAGTGGGAGAGGAAGAGAAGAAGAAGAAAATTCGTAGAGGAGGGATAGAGGGCGGAGGAGGAATGAAGGAGACGGTAGGAGTGCCATAGAGAGAAATAGGGAGGGAGAGGATGTCAACGTATGGAGAGGGAGCCGCGTAAAACCGCGAAATGCCGCGTGGAACCGCGCGTCAGATTCCGCCCAGAAAGTCCCACGTCCAATAATTGATCAGTATGTCTTTTCGCGGCAAATCAGAGAAAATCCTGGCCGTTCGTACAGTTATGTACGGATACACGGAGGAGGATAGCATGGATCTCGGGGATGTACGGATTGTCGTATGACCGACAAAAGGCTGTAGATCCTTTCCAGACATTAATGAAATTGTCATCCAATCAGTGCCAAAAAGGACAAATAGTTGTGTACCAAAATCTTGAAATTAGTCAATACGACGAAATGTTGAACGCAAGTTTTGAACACAGACATTTTGTCTTATAGTGTCGTGATGGAACGAGACAAAAGATAACGGGCACACAATAGCCGACAACGTTATTTTTTGCCACGTGGTGAAACCCTGTGGGTCGGCCTAAACGCCTGATTTAGGTCAAAATAGCAATTTTTTGACTGGTGACGAAAGGTGAGTCAACAGCGGGCCGCGGGTCAAACTTTTGTCCATTCACAGCCCACCGCGTGGCCGCTACAGCCAAAATGGAAATAGAATACGGGAAATACAAAAATATACGAAATGCATTGAACACGTGTGAAAAACACGTTATTTTCTGGTTAGCCGGAACTCGTGAATTATTGACTCTGTCGACGGGCAGCGTAAAAGTTTACGACGGGCGTGCTTGTTTATTGGTGAAACTTTCGGTTGGAAGAAAAAGGAAAAGATAAATGTTTGTTTTTTTTTTCGGTAAAATTTTATATTTTCGGTTTTTTATCGGCGATAACACCTGTGACCATATCAGAGGTCGCAAAAGTCAAAATTATACATAACCGAAACCGACCGTTTTTTTTTTTTTTAAATCTGAGTAACCGACGCCCGACCGGGTTATGTCACGCTCCAAAATTGTTAACCGTTAACAGACCTGCGTTTACGAAAATAAAAGTTAACCGAAACTCGATTTCTCGCGACTAACCGTGCCCGCCCGTAACCGAAAAAGTACAAAAATAACTAATGTACGACCTATCAATAAGCCAATAATTATAATTTGTCGCTTTCCCTAAGATTTGCAAAATTAATAATGTTTAATAACGTGTCAGATTTGCGACGCTTTGTCGCGTTCCCTAAGATTTGCGAAATGAATAGTGTTACTACCGTGTCAGATTTGCGACGCTAATCATGATGTCACGTACTTCCACAATACCAAAATGTACAAAGTACAATAATGTTGGATTGTATGGACGATACAAAATTTTCATTTTTTTGGTTTTTTTTGTTGACCGACCGTAACCGACCATTTTTTTTTCATGGTGAATCAACCGACCGCAACCGCCCGGCCTTCAGAATTTGGCAACCGAATCAATTCCAGATCCGGCGCGGGCTGTCAGTTAACGGTCGGTCACGGTTTCGGTTGACCGTTTGCGACCTCTGGTCCATATATCATACCAGTATATCAAGTATCGGCAAGCCAAAATAAGGTACATATCAATTATCGAAAAAACCTTGCCGATACACAACTCTACAACTAGGTGACGTCCCCATATATTAAAGGACTTTTCACTGTCGTTTTGCCCTAAAATTCAGGGAACTTTGAGAAAACTTCAGTCGTACGAGAAAATCATTTTTACCACGGTACAGTGAACGTCAATCCTATACTTTGAATGCACTGCATGTTTGTCGTCATGTGAACGTAACCCCCGGGCAAGGGAATCCAACCCATCAAAAAAACTTCATCCAAAATCACCTCGGGGGGGTGTTTTTAGTTAAAATACCGCCAAAACAGCGAATGAAAAATGACCCACGCACGCACCACAAGAGTGGGAAAATTTTAGGACGAGGGAGAGTCCTCGCTATTTTTCTCCGTGCCCGTCACGCGGATGTACGAAAAAAATTGCAAGGGTCTCGGACCTCCACTTTCTTCATCGGGGTCCTTTCCAAAATTTTGCGTCGTCGTCGCCTTTCCCCTCTCCCTCTCACACTATCGCTTTTATCTCACACTTTCTAGAACGAGACACAACAATATTGGTATAAAATGAAAGATCTTTTAAAATATTATTTGTGACAATTTTTAGGCTTTCTTTTAATGGGAAGTCGAGTGAGAAAAGTAGAAAAAGAAATCGAAAACCATGGTGGGAAGTTATTGAACCACTGACGTCAACGTTGTCACAAGTGAGCATGATGTCACAATGTCACCAAACCCTAAACATCTACAATTTCACAAAAATCTCGACGTTTACCACTCGATGTTTTTGTTGGCGTCACTAATCATCATAAGTTTCGTAGTCGGCTTCAATCGTCACAAGTTGTATTATCGTCTACAACCGTCACATTTCAAAGTTCCAATTTCATCTTTGCACAAATGACTCTCTTTAAAGAAGTACAATGAATTTTTAATACAGTCTAAAATACTTTATCAAAGTACCAATTACATGGAGATGTACCCTTATTCTTTTCGCCGCTTTTCGGTTAGGCGCCGCACAATTAAAAAAAAATCCCCAAAAATTAGTACAGCATAATACGGTAAAGAAGAAAATTCTGTAAAATATTAATATACCTCACTTTTCGTCAGATGTAAAGAGGTGTCCCCATGTATTAAAGGAATGACTTTTCTTTGTCGTTTTACCCCAAAATTCAATTTGTCATAGTTTTTGCATACGTCATCATTCGTAGGAAGTTCTGTAGTCGTCTTCAGTTGTCATAAGTTGTACCGACGTCAACAACCGTCACATTTCAAAGTTTTGATTTTATTTTTGCACATCGGGACGATCTTTAAAGTAGTACGGAGAAATTTCCTTACAATCCAAAATAATTTCTCAAATTACTGATTACATAGGGACACTGCCTAAGTCATGACTAAAAGTTTGACCCGCTGCCTGCAATGGATTCATATTTTGTGTCCATCGCTCAAAAAAATTGTGACTTTTGACCCACACAAGAGTCAACCTCAAATTATTGCACGCTCCTTTCTAACATCCACTAACCTTCAAAGTTTGTCGCGCCTTTTTGCCATTCCGTTTCAAAATTTTGATTTAAATTTTCAAAATTAAAATTCGGTCGCAAACTTTTAGTACATATCATTAATTAACTCTGGTGGTACCGCTGTTGTCCAAATCGTGCAATTTTTTCATTCTTTCCGATTTCTACTTAAAATTCATGAATTTTGAAAAAACAGCAAAAAAAAAACGCAGAGAACTTTCAGACCGGTACATTGAAAGGAAACTTTACGGAAAATGTGCGGTATTTTACGGGGAAACGTATGGACTTTGACGAAAAGATAAGTTGCACTTCTTAGTACTTTCTGTCTGATAAACTGAACAAAAATTTTATGGGAAATGTACGGCCTTACCGAAAATGCACGGACTTGTACGAAAAGAGACGTTGTAGTGTTGCACCATTTGCGCGCGGTAAGTTTGAATTCTGTACAATCGTACGATTTTTTTTTACATGTGCGGAATAATACGGATACAAAATCATTAACTGTTTTAAACTCTTTTTTGAAATCGTTCAATATGTCAATTACGTGTATTTCGCCCGATTGAATCGTTGGTACTATACGGTAGAGGTTGCAAAAGTCAAAATTTTACATAACCGAAACCGACCGTTTTTTTTTTTTTAAATCTGAGTAACCGACGCCTGACCGAGTTGTGTCACTCTCCAAAATTGTTAACCGTTAACCGGCCGGAGTTTACGAAAATAAAAATTAACGGAATCTCAATTTTTCGCGACTAACCGTGCCCGCCCGTAACCGAAAAAGTACAAAATTAACTAATGTACGACGTATGAAAGCCAATAATTACGATTTCTCGCGTTCCCTAAGATTTGCGAAATAAATAGTGTACTACCGTGTCAGATTTGCGACGCTTTGTCGCGTTCCCTATGATTTGCGAAATGAATAGCTAACTACAGTACCGTGTCAGATTTGCGACGCTAATCATGATGTCACGTACTTCCACGATACCAAAGAGTACAAAGTATTATGACGTTTTCACTACGCGGTTTGTGAAAACCGCAAATACATCATAACTGCATGTATTAAATCATTTTTTGTACATTTTCGTTAATACGTTACAGTTGTGTACGTTAGCCACACTACTTTAAATGGAACTATACTACAGCGCGAATCGTTATTAGAGTAAATTACTCTAATTTGGTCGCTTGAAATTTTGCCTATATCACATCAAATAGAGTAAACGATTCTAATTTTTTCATTATTCTAATTTAGGTAAATTTAATTAGCGTAAAAAATTGTAATATAGGTTCGTTTTAGATATTGTGGAGTACGGACAACGTTCGACCGTGCAAAATTGTACTTTTTTAAGTAAAAAGGTACAAATAATGATTTAATAAAATTGTGCTTACACGTGAAATCGCACTAAACGAAAAATGAATCACATCGAAAAAAAGCCGTTCGCATAACTCTCGTCCGTCGACAGCATCGTCGTTAGTGTGAACACTAACTGACATTCAGCGCGAGAAATATTACTAACGTCATAACGCGTACGTAATTTAGTGTTCATAATTTCAGCGCATAAATTTATTGCCGACATAACCCAATATAGAGTACTTAAATAAATTAGAGTAAACTTCCTTTGTGAAAAAGTTCTATCACATAAATTAGAGTTCATTACTCTAATTGTTTTTTTTTGTTTTTTTACTCTAATTTTTTCATTACTCTAATTACGATTCGCGGTGTAGTGTTGCTTCACGCCCCTTTACGTTGGTTCATCTGTTCGTGTACGAATACCTTTTGACTATCCGAACACACTTTGTTCGTGTACGGATACCTTTTGACTATCCGAACACACTTTGTAATCATTATACTCATTTTGTCTTTTAGCTTAGTGAAACATTATTATTGTTAATTACTCCCGTCGCACTTGTTCAGGCGTACGTCAAAATGTACATTCACAATATTTATTGTAGATTAAAATGATTCGTGGCAGGTTATAGTCCACGTATTTAAATAATGTAGTTAGCTATATTTTGTGATTTTCGGCTATAAGTAGTAGCAACTTATTAATACTAATAACAATGAGTGGTGTAGTGGTACATCTCCCTTTGCAAAAAAACAACTCTTGTAGCTCTTCTTTTTACTATTTTGTCTTTTTGCAATTTCCCTTTACGAATATTTTTTTTCCTCGACAGTCACCTCCTTCAAGGGATTTGTTCCTAAATTTGCGTGTAACTCTAAGATTAATGCTTAAACCCTTATATTAATGTTTATTCTCTCGCAAATCTAGTTTTTTCGTTACAATTTTCGGACGATTTTTCTTTCGACTACGATACTATGTTATGAATTATGCAAAAAGGGTAAATTTTCAATATGTATGTTTAAAAAAAAACAATAGTTTTCACATAGAAAACCAATTGAAAAAAAACACATTGTGATGAGCAAAAAAAACAAAAAATATTTTTTAGCATCAAATATAGAAATAAACAAATAACAACCTCGTTCTATTTTCGACTCTATTGTACAAATTCTCAACCTCAAACTTAAATCTACACAAAAATCTATAAATCTAAATTTGGTATACATACGACGCTTTGGTAATTTGATAAAAATAAGCACTCCGGTTTAAAAAAAAAAACACAAGAAAAATTGTGAAATACAACAAAAATTTCAAAAAAAAAAAAAACATGATAACTAATACTAAAAAAAAAACAACAATTAGAAAACAAAACAAAATAAAAAACTATGCATTCAAAATATCTCGGTTGGATCTAACACACAAAAGATCACTAACAATTGAAGCATCTACTGAGCTCCTCTTCATTGTTATTGTTGGAATATTGCCGAATCGCCAATATATCGCGAAGCGACATGCCAACAATAATTTGTTTGACGTAAAGTGCCGCGTCATCGTACGAAATATGCGATGTCGTTTCGTGGTACTTTTTGAGGCGTACGCGAACGAAATGTACTATTTCGTTTCGCGTCATATTTTGTTTTCGTGCGCAGGTGTTTGTTTTTGCGTGCAGGTGTTTTCGTGAGGCGACACGTGTGAAATTTAATGTTTGACGTTTCGCGTTTGAGAGGAAGAAGGCGTGTGCGCCTTCCTTCGTGGAAGTTTCCCTGCAGTTTTCCTTTGTCGGCTTCATCTAACTAGGGACAGAGTTTGTTCGCAGGCTAGTTTGTTTGTTTTGCGTTTGTATGTTAGTTTGAAAAGGGGTATATACTGCAGTATTCAGATTCAACAAGTTAATCGTTGAAGTAGAGATTATGGAGAAGAGAGAAGAGAGAGAAGAGGTTATGTAAAGAGGCTTCGGCCAAAAACAATTATAAATCTTTTTGGCTGAATATTCCTCTTGGTTATTTATGAGCTTCCGCTGTGATTATTTTTTTTCTGCATTTTGTGAATGGAGTTTAGAGAGCATTATTATTAAGATCCTACAGTTTGGTATCAGAGCAAGTGTTTCGGAGATAGCGTGAGAGTGCATGGGGAGGAAGAAGAATAGAAATACTCTTTCCCCCATGTCGAATTTAGAGAGGGCAAGAGAGTTCAGTTTTTCGTGTTCTCAATTTGAGGAGACTCGAAATACTGAGAGAAGATTCGAAGAAATGTTTGACACACTAATGAGATATGTCGATTCACGTTTTCAAACTCAAACGAGTGAGAGCAAAGAAAACACTTCTTTTCCGGATGCCGATCCATTCAGTGGAGGGGCTAATGAGAGTGAGAGAAAAGAGAGGATTAGGAAAGGAAAGTCGAAGATAGAAGATGAATCGGAATTTGATGAAGGATTGGAAAACAAGGAGATTATCATATGTCGGGGAGATCCGTGGCCTTTAATGGCACCAATTATGCTATTTGGAAAAAGTTCATTTCAGGCCAACTTATGCGCAAAAAGATTTGGAGGATCGTCAGTGGAGAGGAGAAAATGCCTATCGAGAGCAAGGCGCATGCCCAATGGAGATTGAAAGATATCGCGGCAACGACCGGTTTGATGAAAAAATGCACTTCTACCATTCTTGGTCATTTTCTCGCTCACGGTACGGCCCATGAGTGTTGGCAAGCACTTGAGGAGCAATACAAGAAAGGCGTTGAGAACATGGGTCAATATGTTTATACGGACTTTATGAACTTTAAAATCAAGCCGAATGAATTGATGGATGATGCCGTGAAGCGCATCAATATTATACTCGAGCAATTACTCAACAATGGCCGAGTTATTTTGGATGCGGATAAATTAAGCGTTTTTCTTAACGCTTTACCGGACAAGCTTTCACATCTTAAAGCTATCTTACGAGCAAAGGCGGATAAAACCTTCGGATTCACCGTCAATTTTATCAAAATGTCGGAGGGAACTCCAACGGCTTCTTCAAATGGAGGAGGAGGAGTTCTCAACTCTACTACTCTCGAAACCTCGGATATTAATTTTGCCGGTGGTAGAGGAGGTGGCTCGAGAGGTGGTGGTGGCGGCCGAGGCAACAAGAGGGAGCAAGGTCGTCCACCGAAGGTCCCTTTGGATCTTTCCAATGTCACATGCTATCGTTGTAATCGGCTTGGCCATTTGTCTTCCTCTTGTCCGGATAAGGACAAGCAATGCCACTATTGTGGAAAGTGGGGGCACACGAGCCCTCAATGTTATGCAAAGAATGGAGATTCCGGAGGTGGAAGAGGAGGTAGAGGAGGAGATAGAGGTGGCCGAGGTGGCGGCCGAAGAGGAGGTCGCGGTGGCAGCCGTGGTTACGGCAATGCAAATTACTTTGATTATGGTAATGAAACCGGTGATGAGTTTCCGGTTCTTAATCTTACCCTTGACTCGGTAAGTAGTGGAGGAAATGAGAAAGAGTGGATTATTGATACGGGGGCATCTCACCATGTTTGCACGGATGCTACCTTGTTCGATGATATGAGAGAACTTACGGTTCCGAAGTTTATTACGGTGGCGAGTGGACATGTCATTTCGGTTGGTACGGTTGGCACTGTTCGGCTTGACCTCCTTTCATGGGATGTTGATGGAAAGGAGAAATCGACGGAGTATTGCCTTCAAAATACTCTTTATATTCCGGACGGTTCGGTCAATTTGCTAAGTATTCCACAAATCCAACGGATTGGTGGAAGCTTACTCGCAAGAGGTGATCAATCTATTGAGATTTAGAATAAGAAGGGGGATGACATTGGGAAAGGAGTTGTAATGGATGCGAATCATAGTCGGCTCTTATGGAGGAGGCCGAAAACTAAAGTTCCCACCGAAGGGATTTCACATCAAATTTCGGAGTTGAAAGGTGATCTTACCTTATGGCATCACCGTATGTGTCACACATCCGAGGTAAGTTTAAAGAAGATGATTCGTCACTCTTCGGTGAGGGGTTAGGACCTCGCATCCGATGAGAAGGTGAACGGATGCGGAGGATGTAGCAAAGGACGTCAAATTCGGAAATCCCATCCGAATAAAGACATCAAGCATCGAGCTCAAAATCCTTTGGAGGTTGTCCACATCGATCTTTGTGGACATATTAAACTTGAGACAATAGGAGGTAATAAGTATTCTTTGGTGATTGTTGATGATTTCTCTCGAAAGTCATGGGTGTATTTATTGAAAAAGAAATCGGATGCATTTGAAAAATTTAAAGATTGGCATGTAATGGCCGAAAGGCAAATTGATAAGAAACTTAAGTCTATTCGGTCGGATAATGGAGGGGAGTTTGTTGTTTTTGAGGGGTATTGTAAGGAGTGGGGTTAAGGCATCAATTTACGGCGCCTTATTCTCCGGAATCAAATATAGTGGCCAAGAGGAAGAATCGTACCTTACAAGAAATGGTCCGTGCAATGATTCATAGCTCCGGACGCGAAATGTTTTTGTGGGGAGATGCGATCCTCACGAAAAATTATATATGTAACCGACGACTCACTTCGGTTTCCGGAAGTAAAACACAGGAGGAGTTATGGAGTGGGAGAAAGCCTACGGTTCATCATTTGAGAATTTTGGGATGTCATGCCATGGTTTATGTGGAATCAATTAAGAGGAAGGGGAAATTTGCACCAAGGAGTTGGCCGGGAATTTTTATTGGTTATAGTGCGAAAGGGAATTTATATCGTCTGTATGATCCGGCTCGTCACACCGTGGAAGAATCTCGGAATGTGGATTTTCACAAGGATCTCAAATCCTCTATGAATTGCGTTGGGAAATTTAAATAGAATTTGGATTTTTATGAGGAGAGTGAAATTGAAAATTTTCCGCACATTGGGGATTCGGAATCCGATGATGAACCGAATCTGAAATCTCAAAAAAAGAGATTGGGGAAATTGGTTGAAATTGAATTTGAAAGAAAGAGTAACGGATCTTTGGATTCCCGAGTGCCTTCGAACATTCGGAAATCTCAAAGCTCTAAATCGAGTTCTAAATCGAGTGAAAAGGAAATTGAAATTGAATCCGAGGAAGAGAAAGAGGAAAAGGAGGAGCAAGTTCTTAGGAGGAGCTCTCGGAGTACAAAGGGGAAGAAACTGGAGAAACTCTCTTACGATCGAAAAGGGGAAAATGCATCAAATTCACATTATTTCCTTTCCGACGCTAAGGAGACGGAGTTTCTTTTATAGCAATCACTTACAGAAAATATGACCGGCGACCCTCGATCTTATGGCGAGGCGAGAAGGTCAGCCGAATGGGAGAGTAAGTGGAAACCGGCGTGGGAGAAAGAATTTAAATTGATAGTGGATAATCGAACTTTTGAGGAGGTGAACTTACCGGAGGGGAAAAGGCAATTGATGCAAAATGGGTCTTTAAGACCAAGACTGGAGCTTCAGGAGAGATTATTAAGTACAAGGCGCGGTTTGTTTGTAAGGGCTTCCAACAACGCGAGGGAATCGATTTTAAGGAGACTTATGCTCCTGTGGTGAAGTTCGACTCACTACAGATTATTATTGCCCTTGCAGCGACGGGGAAGAAGCACGTCCATCAAATGGACGTTGAATCAACGTATTTGAATGGAGAATTGGAGGAAGAGGTGTATATGAAGGTACCGGAAGGCGTGTCTCCTTCGCAGGAAGGAAATATATGGCGTCTGCAAAAGTCATTATACGGTTTGAAACAAGCGTCGCGCTTGTGGCATATGAGACTTCATCAAGTACTATTGAAATTTGGATTTGTACGGACTACGTCCGATTCTAGAGTTTACGTGAAAGGTGAAGGCGTTGACCAAATCATCTTTTCTGTTTATGTGGATGATTTCTTGATGGCATGCGACAAGTTGGAGCGCATTGATGAGTTCAAACGTTATCTTGGATTACATTTCAAAGTAACGGATCTTGGAGAGGTACGCTATATTTTGGGAATTGAAGTGATACGCGACAAGGAGGGGAACATTAAATTGAGTCAAGCTCAATATTGTAAGGAGGTTTTGGAAAGATTTGGTATGTCTGGCGCTAAACCGCTTTCTACACCGTTGGATGCAAACCTACACATTCGCAAGTTTGAGAAAGAAGATTTTGTTGACGTACCATATCGAGAGGCGGTTGGTTCACTTATGTACCTTAGCGTTGGTACTCGTCCAGATATTTCAGCCGCGGTTTCTATCCTCAGCCGTTATTGTCACGAGCCAAAAAGGCGCATTGGGAGGTTGTACATCGCATCTTTCGTTATTTGGTTGGTACGATTGATCTTGGACTTGTGTTTATTTTTGACAAAAAATCTTTGGATTGTGTTGGTTATTGTGACGCGGATTGGGGCGGCGATTTTGACTCAAGTAAGTCCACATCAGGGTACGCATTTATTTTTGGAGGAGCCGCGATCTCGTGGAGTTCTAGGCTACAACCTACGGTTGCGTTGAGTTCCACAAAATCTGAGTATATGGCTGCATGTCATGCACCTAAGGCTTCGATTCCGATTAAGGAGATTTTACGTGAGTTAAGCGTTCATATTGGTTGTTTGACTATTTATTCTGACAACATGAGTTCAATTGCGTTAGTTAAGATTCCTGTGTTTCACAAGAGGACAAAACATATTCGGATTCAGTGGCACTTTGTCAAAGATTTGGTTGCGTCGAACGAGATTGAATTTTTGTACGTAACGACAAAAGAAGAGGCGGCTTATTTGCTGACGAAAGCTGCGACGCACGATGTATTTGAGATAGGACAACCGAAACTTGGATTATTCTGAGTTTGACGATTCTGGCAATAAGAGGGGGATTGTTGGAATATTGCCGAATCGCCAATTTATCAGGAAACAATATACCAACAATAATTTGTTTGACGTAAAGTGCCGCGCCATCGTACGAAATATGCGATGTCATTTCGTGGTACTTTTTTAGGCGTACGCGAACGAAATGTACTATTTCGTTTCGCGTCATATTTTGTTTTCGTGCGCAGGTGTTTATTTTTGCGTGCAGGTGTTTTCGTGAGGCGACACGTGTGAAATTTAATGTTTGACGTTTCGGGTTTGAGAGGAAGAAGGCGTGTGCGCCTTCTTTCTTGGAAGTTTCCTTGCAGTTTTCCTTTTTCCGCTTCTGCTAACTAGGGACAAAGTTTGTTGCCAAGCTAGTTTGTTTGTTTTGCGTTTGTACGTTAGTTTGAAAAGGAGTATTTACTGCAGTATTCAGATCCAGCAAGTTAATCCTTGAAGTAGAGATTATAGAGAAGAGAGAAGAGAGAGAAAATGTTATGTAAAGAGGCTTCGGCCAAAAACAATTATAATTTTTTTTGGCTGAATATTCCTCTTGGTTTTTTATGAGCTTTCGCTGTGATTTTTTTTTTCTGCATATTGTGAATGGAATTTAGAGAGCATTATTATTAAGATCCTACAGCTATCGTGTTCTCGACATCCGAAAAATTGCATTCGGACATAGAGCTAGAAGCCGGAATAGCTAGAATAGATATAGCAACACCGGCTAGAATTGGAAATCCTCCATCTTTTGCACGTACATTTGATTTTTTTTTCCACCATTCAAGTTTTTTAAAGTTCAATCTTTCGTCGTTGGTTAATTTTAAATCAAAATAACATTTCATTTTGTTGTTAACGAGCGTTTTTTTGTTATTGGTAATAAGAACTTCATTTTCCTCATCGCTCTCACCAAAAAAATTGTGGAAACCGTCTTTACTTTGCGATGTTTTTCGTTTTTTTGTGATACGTTGAGGACTACTGAAATCAACGTCATCACCGAGGTCGTTTGCAAGTTCTCGAAGTTTGACCCTTACGCTTTCAATTTCGGTTTTCGATACCCCAATTATTTCAAGCTTGTGTTTTTGTCAGGGGTCTAAGAAACTCGCGACAATTTGATACTCATGAAGGCCCCACTTCGGTAATGCAAATTTCACAAAAAGTTGTTTCAAATTTTTGCAAGTTTAGGGAATCGGCGGGGCATTATTTTTCACCGTGATTGTAAGATGTTTTTCTTATCTTACAATGGTTATGGAGAGACGAGTGTTCAAACGAAACCAGATGTAAAGTTGGTTCTTTGAATTTCTCCAATTTTAGGGTTGCTTCTTGGAACTTTTCCAAAAATCGTATAAGTTCGGTAAGATGAGTCTTATCGATACAAGCAAAAGGTATCAATTTATTTTTTGGTTGAGCGATTGGTCTTATCTCATTGAATGCATCGTAAATACTCTTAAGCATTCGGAGCGAAGAATTCTACCGCGTTGCGTTTTCTTATTTTAATGTGTTTTTCAAAATATTTTGTAAATTACTCTGTTTGAAAAGCGTGACCAATGATTTACACGCGTCAATTAGATCAAAAAAATCAGGAACTTGCATATCATATTTGCCTTTTTTGGAAGTTCCGCTCTTATTCAAGATCGTTGTCAAAATTGTTGCAATTTTTTAGTCGGGCAAGGTATTCAAGTAAACATACTCGGTAGACCTTCAGTCGCACACATGTTAGAGCCACTATCAGTCACGACAACGCTCACACATTAGTACGTTCACATAGTCGAAACATGGTTGTTGCTCATCGATATTTATACGCGGGTACGCTTTTTTATTTTACGAAGTTTATTTCGTTTCGTGCGAGTTTATGCATGTTGTACGTTGTCCTTTAATTTGTGTCCAAGTTCAGTGTAACGGTTCGCGATTAGATTCCATTTTTGCGGCTAAGTCAAAATGTCGGTGTGTGCTCTCACAGTGGAACTCACGTGACGTGAGAAACTACACCGGCATCGTTATTAGTGTCAAAGTTTAAATAGTGTGGAAGTAAATATACCGTCATTGACGCTAATTAAGATTTTTTTTTTTTTTTAAAAAGGTGTATTTTAATTTCGGCGTTTATGCTAATTTGGGAATAGCAAAAATGGAATATTCGTTGCACAATTATATACATTAATATATGTATCCGTACAAAATATTAAAAATCGTTCGCCGTCGTGAAATTTAAATATCTGTACATGTAAGACTAATTTACGTGTCAGAACAATCCCGTTTTTTTAGCGCACGATCCTATGCGTGCGCGTCTGATTTAACTCATTTTTTATAAAATTTTCACTTGAAAAGGTACATTTGTGTACGGTCTGACATCGACCGTACACCACACTATTTAGATATTATTGTAATTCGTCCTTTACGCTGTTTTGTACGGTACCTTAATTAACGTCAAGGAAAAATTAAAATCATTATCCTATTTGAGGAAAAAAATCAAAATTTTAAGAACCCAAATTAGTGTCATTGACACTAATAACGATGCGCGGTGTACCTGCGCGCAGCCATTTTATTTACATGTGGCTGCCGCAGTTTTGTTACAGTAAACCTGCACCGGCCGTGTGAATTGTTATTTTTTATGACCGTCGACGTTCGCAAGCGCGGCACTTTTTAGCCGCCGTTACAATATTTCGCCAGTCAAATTTGTTCGACGGGTTGACCGTCAAATCTGAACTTAAAGGTACGTAGCTTGTACAAAAATTGTACTTTAAATTTATAATTTCTGACAACTACCTGCGCGCAGCAAAAATCGTCTCTGCGATTAGCAATTCCCTTTTTTTATTTTAAAAATGTGAATCGTAACCTACGTGGTACCAACCAAAATGAGCCAACGCATGGGCGAGGTTGTTTACTGTCAAGAAGCATCCGTACATTTACTAGGACCGAGTAAATGGAATAGAGGCCTAACGAATGAGAAGAAAAAGACCCATTCTGACAGTGAAAGAAGTCATCCTCCGTCTATCCGTACATATTTCGAACGGTCAAGATTTTCTCTGAATTGCCGCGAAAAGACATACTCATGAATTATTGGATGTGGGATTTTCTGGGCAAAAAATTACACGCGGTTTCACGCGGTTTTTCGCGGCATTTCGCGGTTTTCCGCGGTTCTCTCTCCATACGTTGACATCCTCTCCCTCCCTATTTCTCTCTATGGCACTCCTACCGTCTCCTTCATTCCTCCTCCGCCCTCTATCCCTCCTCTACGAATTTACATCCTCTTATCCACCTTTGCCTGTAAATATATCTCCTCGTCACCCTTCCCTTCTTCTCTCCGCCCTCCCTCTTCACCCGCCAACGTTCGGAGAAAGAAGAGAGAGAGGCCTTGGGCCAAGGCCCTAAGAAAGCGTCAGCCAATGGCAGGCCGATTCCGCACGTGTGAATTAGGGAATATAGGGAGTGGCGCATTTATGATCCTCTTTGTCGTCACGCTGCTAGGAGGACTCAGAATGAGTGGTAAGGGGGGGAAAGAGAATTTGTCGATTATGGGGGAAACCTGGAAGATATACATCAGTAGAAATGGATAGGTTTAGGGAAGGGGGGAGGCGAAGGGAGGGTGGGAGGGAGAGGTAGTGGTGGAGAGGAAGGAGGAAGGGGAGTCGGAGGGAGAGGCTGAGGGTTAGGGGGGAGAGGGGAGTGGTGGTAAGGGGGTAAAGGAGGTAAATAATAGGGAGGTAAAAGGAGAGAAAACAGTTTTTTGAGGAAATGGCAAAGGGGCAGTGAGGGCTTAGAGAAGGTAATCAAAAGGGGGGGGGGATACCTATTATTATTGGGGGAAGAGGGGTTGTTTCAATTTTTTTCTTTTGGTTTTTTAAAGTCCGACTGTCATTACATATCCTCCATTTTCCATAACTTCCAAGCCTGATTATTTTTCTTACTAACCTTTTTTTCTTGTTTCTCTGTTGTTTTCTGTGCTGTCTTCCCTCCCTGCCCTCTCTCTACCCGCCCTAACTTTCCCTGCCTTTATTCTCTCCGAATATTTTTCCCCTCTCTTTCTCCCATCACCTTTCTCTACCTTTCCCCTCTATCCTGCCTCTCCGGCCTTTCCCCCTTATCTTTTTTCCCCTCCCCCCTCCCTCCTCTCTCCCTTCCATCTCTCCCGCTCTCAATCACCTTCCACCTCCGCCTCCATGTTCCACCCTCTCTCTCCCTATCCCACCCCCCTCTTCCCTCTCTCCGTCCCTCCCCGACCCCACACTGCCCCCCCCCCCTCTCCCTCCCCTACCGTCCCCCTTCTCCCCCCCCTTCCCTTCCCCCCTCCCCTCCCCCCTCCCCTTCCCTACCGTCCCCCTTCTCCTCCCCCTCCCTCCCTTCCCTCCCTTCCCTCCCTTCCCTCCCTTCCCTCCCGCCCTCAGAAGCTGCAACCTGTGCTGGTCTCCTTAATACCTATGAAGCCGTCTCGGATACAGGATAAGGTGGTGGTTATGTCGGATATAATATTACCGCTGAAGAGTGTCCGTTAAACTGCACCAATGATTGCACGTGCGTAGGATACGCCTACTATCCTGTTTCTGCATGCTACATTTACTCGTCGCTCGGTAATCCCGCCGTTAGAGACGGCATCACATTCTACATAAGACAAAGTACGTCAGCCATCCGTACCGTTTTATGTATTATGTACGGTATTGATTGACAGTATTTACTATTTAGACCTATTTTGAAGCCAATGTCGCGCTTTACAAGGGACAAAGTACATCAGCCAACAGTAAAATTTAGTGTTGAGGGAAGGGTCCGTACAAATGGGAATTAATTATGGTAAGGAAATAAAGTACAAAATGAGTAAGAAGATATCGTGACTGGGGAATGGGGATTTTTAGAAAAAATTTCACAATCCATTCCGTACGAGAGTACGAAGTTATCGACGATACACCGCCCATCGTTATTAGTGTTAAAAAAAATTTAGTGTAAATGCGAAATTAGAATTAATAATACCAATTTAGTGCAAGGTGATGTGGCAGATATTGGTCCACTTCCTTAAATAATGTTGTTAACTCTATTTTGTGATTTTTGGCCAAAAAAAGTTGCGACCGAATGAGTGTTATTAACACTAACAACGATGGGCGGTGTCGTTGTCGGTAATGTATCCATCGCGATAATTCCGTAACATATTTTACCAATATGTCAATTATCGATAGGTCAATAAAAGTACACATAGGTTTTTAGGCAAATGGCTACGGCTACACGACAGATAAAATTATATATTACGCTACAATATTGACATAAAGTATTGATGCCTACTTTATTGCCCATGTCACGCATTAAGAGCGACAAAGTACATCAGCCAGCTGTACCATAGTATATCTTGTATAGAGTACACCTTACACTGCTATTAGTGTTAATAACACTATATCGGTCCCCTTAAATTACGACACTTGAAACTATAATACAATAATAATAACACTTTTACTTTAATGTAATATACGTGCGGTTAAATTAGTGTCAATTACCATGGCTCCAAAGGTCGTGAAATAGTGTAATGTCCTTAATAAAACTGTACGATTATTTTGGACACAAAAAAAGTGTTTGATAACAAAAAGCAGAGGAAAAGTGTAAGATAACGGCGTCAACAAAAAGTGAGTGGCATCGACATTGGGAAACAAACACAAGTTTGATTCCTAATCAACATCGCGCGAACCTATGGGAATGTGTATGCAAATTACTATTACATATGTAAATTAACGTTAATGTTTTGTTGGTGTTAGGTCCTTAACTCATAATAAAGTTAGTAGAACTATTTATCTTTACAATCACAACTAATTGACAATAATAACGATTTTCCAACATGTGGTGTCTTGCCATTTTGTTTTCTCAGTTTTCATTATTTTAAAACTTGTTTTGTGCATGTGGTGACAGATCCATCATCGCCACCGCCTTCCCCTCCCCTAAGTCCCCCCCCTCCCCCAAGTTCTCCCCCTCCTCCAAGTCCTCCCCCTCCCCCAAGTTCTCCCCCTCCTCCAAGTCCTCCCCCTCCCCCAAGTTCTCCCCCTCCTCCAAGTCCTCCCCCTTCCCTGAGTCCTCCTCCTGACCCAAGTTCTTCCTTTCCCCCAAGTTCCCCCCCTCCCCCAAGTCCTCTCACCCATGGAGGTGTGCTTTTTCGTACATGGACCTCCCTACATTCATTCTTTTGCGTTTTTATATTTAACTTTGGTCTTATATTTTTACTTTTGATTGATTATTAATTGGCCATCTTGCAAAACATGAAAAACGATGATAAATACTACATCTTCCTCCTCCTCCTACTACTATTACTACCCCTACTCTCTCCTCCTTTCTCCCTTCTCCCTCTTCACTCCTTTTGTTCTTTAAGACTTTCTCAAATGCCATCTCTCTCCTCACCATCCCATGGTCCTCGCCTTTGTTCACATCTTTTTTTTCAAAACATAGAAAGAATTTCGTTTTTTTATTATTTTTTTACCGTACAAACAACCTTTAGACACGAGGTTAACGTGTTACTGTATTTGTAATTGAAACAAAATTTCAAATTTTGTAAAAGTCACATACACATCTTTGGAACTTTTTATTTTGTGTGTTTTAAAATGACCATCATTCTTTTGTGCTTTTTATGAATTTCAAATCACAAAGAGTCAACGAGGAATGTCTCGTAATGGTTCTCAGCCCTGGAAGAAGTCCAATGTCAGTGGAAAACCCTATAACAAATTAGAAGCCCTAAACACTCCTCAAAAATCGATAAACATACCCTATTTTCTTCTTTATTTCCGTTTTAAACCACAGGATCTGGAAACACCATTGCAATAATCGGAGGGGCAGTCGGAGGAGTTGTCGCGTTGTTGCTTATTGGTGGAGGCTTATTTCTTTTCGTTTACTTCAGAAAAAAAAATCAAACAGATGCCTTATCAAAACCCTGCGATGAAGTTGGTGAGAAATTCGAACTTTGTAGACCATTGTAATACTAGAACGTAAAGTCAAATTATTACGGGTTGGGAATATCTTCATTTCTAAATTTTTTATTGGGTGTATGTTATTATCTGTTCCTGAAAAAAAAAATATATCATAAGTTGACTATATTAATCACCATTTAATTTTTAAAAGAAAAGGAATGAAAAATGTTATTACTCCTGCCACCGATTTCTCTTTTTGTTTGTGCTTATAATTTCCGATTAAAATTTCCACCTATTCAAAATTGAATTGTAAACCTGTTTCAAAATTTGCAATTCTAAATCAAATTTGGCAATTTTTTTTTTTCGAATCAAATAGAATTTTAAAATTCTAGTTTTTCGCAAATTTAAAATTGAATGAGCAACTTTGATTTCGAACTGTTCAACTCTTAAATAGTTTTTTGCGATTCTAGATTGAATTTCAATTTTGGAATTGGTCTATTATTATTTTAATTTTTGAATATGTTATAGCTTGAGTGAATTTTGGGATTCTATCTGGCCTTTATATCTGGATTTTTACAATTTTGAATTGAAATTTCCAATTATAACTACAATTTTGCTATTTTGAACTGGAATTTTCAATTTTAACTTTCATCTTTCTTTGTGTTAATTGCGATTCTCGCTAAATTTCGCATTTCGAGATTAAACTCTGCAATTCTAACATAGATTTTGCAAATTTAAATTGATTTTTGCAGTTATCGTACAATCAACAGAGTAATAAATCGCAAACATTCCTTTCCTTACATGTGTTGCAAACCAATTCCAAGACAAGTTTTGCAGTGAATAATAATTCTTTCAATGTCGATTGTTGATGGAATAATATGAAAGGATTTATAAAATTGATCTTTTCATTAGAGCGTTTTCTGCAAGTGTTTGGAATGATAAAAAATTGCAACATTTATAGGGTAGGCTTATCATGTTTCTTTGAGCGTAATTTTTGAAGTTTTTTATTTTATTTAATGTCATCATGCTAGATTCATTATGGTTCCAAGTTTTTTTCTTTTACCAGTTTACAATTCTTTATCCCTTTTTTTACTTTTACTTTAAAGAACATCTATTATACCTTTTCATTAGAATAGCAGGTGTAAGGTACTTTTGTACTTCTCATGTTACCGAGATGTTGGAGTATCAATGGCATAACATAATGTGGATTTTATGGGATCCCGGGCGATACATTAACATCGATGAACCGTGCCGATCCACTTACACGAGGTGATGAATCATGACGTACGAAATTAAGTGACGTTTCTACGAACAACGGGATGTTCGGGCATACACTGAAATTGGCGTGCGGCAAACTGTGGCAGAAAAAGCACAAGTGGCATTGTCACATTCGACCACGCATCATGGGCACTTCACTCTTAACTTGACACACCATGGCATAAATAGCGAGAAGGAAAGAGAGGAAGATATCTCACACCGACATTGATGAAACCATACACATAAAACTTTTGTGCATTCATAGAGATAGTCGTTTAGACTTTAGGAGGAGAATCCAACTTTATTAGATAGAGTCCGGATCTTTTGTCTTGACTATTAGCTGATTTCTAAAGTTGCTTAAACGGACTGTTCCTCATATGTCTGTCTATTGCTTCTCAGAATTCTAATTTACTTCTGTGATTCACACAAAAATACACTCTTTTTTGTGTATGTTTGTCCCACGTCTACACCTATCTGTCGCGTGATTGATTCAAATTTTACATGCATGAAATTTCAAAAAGGAAATTTAGGAACAAAAAACATGACGTGAGAAATGTCGAACATCATAATTCCGGTTTTTTAATGTGTATTTACTTTTTCCCAAAATGTCTTTCAATGTCACTTCAATCAGATGCAATATTGCTTAATCTGAGTGCTTCCGCTTTTATGCCCTTTCTGTGTGTTGAACATTGAGTTCTTCAAACTCTTTCCTATCAAGGATTTATATCTAAATTAACTAAATATCGAGGTAACTGCTCTTTCGCCGCTCTAGTGAAAACACTCTATCATCAAACTGGTAGACTTATAATAATAACACTAATAACATTGATTCTCACATTGTATTGTGATAGTTTTTTGAATTGCAACAAATAACATTGCACACTACCACAAATAAACCTAAGACTATACTTACTGTGCTCTGCGTAAGATGGCGTCACGGGCCCGAAATCAAACAAAACCGTTCGCCTCACATAAAAACTAAGCGTAAAGCCATGAGCAAAGTATACAATGCCGATATGGAAATAATTAGAGGTAAAAAACAGTAAACGAAAGATATCAACCGAATAAGTACCTTTTAAACGAAAACGGCAGGCAGCTCAATAGTATTGTTATGTAAGTTTCTAATCCTCCAAGTTACCAGCTGGGAGAGGGAGAGACAGGGACTTTGAATATTTACTGTAGCTCCTGTTCAAGTGTACATTACACACTTAGAAGGTACAGAATTCACAAACCGTACGAGCTATATAGTGTACGGTGTCGCCACGCATAGTAACTGAGCCGTCCGTAAAACTTCATGTACGACACACGCATGGATCGGACAAATTCAAAAAAAGGACCGTGGAGATCCCGGATAAAATCTTCCGATACAGGTGGGTCCTAGAATCCTAGGTATTCAGGAATGGTACAGTACGGTTCCGTACTATGTAAACGAATCCGATTCACCGAAGGACGATTGAGATCGGACGGACAAGATTCCACATTGCTTCTACAAGACCACATTTGACGTGACAATGTTGTCGGACGTAGAACTTGATGTCGATAACGAAAAATGAAAAAGTGCGTTTTGGATGTTAGTACAATTTTTTTTTAGTGCGTACACACTATTTGTAGTTCGTACATTTCTTAGGATCAAAAAAGAAATCAGGTCGCGCCTTCAGACACCTTTTATTTTTTTCGCCGCTTTTCGGCCGGCCCCATTAAGTATTTAAAAAGCGCACCAGAGAGTAATACGGCATAATACGGAAAAGTACGAAATTCTGTAAATTACAAAAAGGGAATTGATCATGGCAGTGACTGTTTTGGTTGCGCACAGTCACTTACGTCATTTTGTAAAAATTTGTACGGTCGAAGTACACATTGGTACAAGTAAAGTGCCTTTGAGTCTAAATTTGACGGTCAATCGGTTGGACAGCTTTGACTTCCAAAATATTGTTTCAACTGGTTAAACTTTTGCCACGCTTGCGAACGTCGACCGTCATAATAAAATGAGCAATTCACACGGCCGGCGAACGTTTACGGTAACATAACTGCGACAACCACATGCAAATAAAAGTGTTGCAGACAGTCAATTTTTGTCGTTACGTGAGCTCCACGGTGAGAGCACGTTGGATATCAACTTTAGCCGCAAAATTGAAATTTAGACGTCTAAGGGTAACATTCCATTAGACGAAAAGTGAGGTTCGTTACTGGACGCCGTACGTTTTTGTACAGCGGCGTACAGAGCCGTACCATTTTTTTTTTTGACCGTTGGATGTTTCACTTTTTGAGATCCGCGAAGCAATCGCGCACATCATCCAGTGGGCCCCAAATCTCCTCGCGAGGAGAGTTGGGGCCCACTGGATGATGTGCGCGATTGCTTCGATGGTTACCATTGGTACACGTGAAAAAGCACAAAAAAAATCTACTTTGAACAAGTGATCACAGGCGTGCACGTCGTACATACCCATGTGCCTT
Source organism: Zygnema cylindricum (assembly GCA_037447655.1). Lineage (NCBI taxonomy): Eukaryota > Viridiplantae > Streptophyta > Zygnematophyceae > Zygnematales > Zygnemataceae > Zygnema > Zygnema cylindricum. The sequence continues at coordinate 101,212 of JBBHKE010001294.1, read as the reverse complement.
CTGCCACGCTAGACGCAGGTGAGCCGAAAATATCATCGCACGAAAACATCCACCGACATTCAAAGTTTGCCGCGACCGTCAAATTTTGCCGCTTCTTTTTGCCATTCCGTTTCGAAATTTTGATTTCCATTTTCAAAATCAAAATCTAGCAGCAAACTTGACGTACAAATCATAACCTACCTCCGGTCGTACAGATTTTTCGTCCTGACTTTCCGTTTATAGATTTTTTTAAGATTTTCAGAATCTAGACTTTAGCCTATGTGGCGCCAATCAAAATTGAGTTCGGTTCGTTACTGGCCCGACAAAATGGAGCGGACTTCCAGTAAACGCTATTAGAAGACTTGTCCGTACATTTACTGGGACCGCCTAATGGAATGTTACCCTAAGCGTTACATTGAACTTAGACACAAATGCAAAAGAAACCTCTTTAAACTAAAGTACTATACGTTCAGTACAAAAATCTTAAAACGCACGAAACGAAATTTCTCTGTCAATGTAAGAATGCTGTTTCGTAGATAGTGTGGCTCGATTTCGTCGCGCCTGAAGACGTGCATTTTTTTCATTTTATTTCAATTGATATTTTTACCCCGATTCATTTTATTATAGCGTACAGAGTTTTTTTCGTTTCGTGCGTTTTAAGATTTCCTTACAAAACGTACATTACTTCAATTTACTGGAGAGAGAGGGATGGGAGGAAGGGAAAGGCGGTGGTGCACAGGGAGGAGGAAGGGGAGTCGGAGGGAGAGATTGAGGGTCAGGGGGAGATGCGCATCAGGGGGAGTGGTGGGAAGGGGGTAAGCGAGGTAAGGGATAGGGAGGGAAAAAGGAGAGAAAACAATTTTTTGAGGAAATGGCAAAGGGGCATTGAAGACTTAGAGAAGGTAAACAAGGGGGGAGGGGGATGGAGGATACATGTATTTATTTTGGGAGGGCGGGGTTGTTTTTGTTAGATTATTGTCGTTTCGCGATATTTCTGCGAAGCCTCATACAAACTTGTATTTGTTTTACGCGAACTGTCGCGTCATCATACAAAAAGTACTACGTCGTTTCGCGACAGTACTTTGGATGTTCGCAAACAAAACATACTATTTCGTTTCGCGTCTCTTGTTTATTTCGTGCGCAGGTGTTTCAATTTGCGTGCAGGTGTGTTCATCAAACGACACGTGTTTAAGTCAACGTTTGGAATTTGTCGTTTCGAAGGAAGAAGCGTGTGCGCCTTCCTTCGTGGAACTTTCATTGAAGAGTGCACAGTCAGCTAGGGACTGACTTTGTCGCTACGTTAAGTTCTGCTTGTCGTTTCTTGTTATCTCTTAGTGCAGAGTAGCGAGTATATTTAGGCAGCAGTGTACATGTGCAGAGTATCTATCGAATTAATTAATTCTATCTTATATGATTGAATCATAGAGGTTTTGATATTGGAGTAAGAGATAATTTATAGAGGATAGAGAAGAGAGAGAAGAGAGAAGAGAGATGATGTAAAGAGGCTTCGGCCAAGAACACTTATAAATCTTTTTGGCTGAATATTCCCATGTCTTTTATGAGCTTTCGCTGTGTAATGATTTATGTTTTGTGAATTATTTTAAGTGAAACTCTTTTGCTTAAGTTCCTACAATTGGTATCGGAGCTAGTGCTTCGGAGTTAGAGAGGGAGCGCATGGGGAGGAAGAAGAATAGAAATACTCGTTCCCCCATGTCCACTTCGGAGAGAGCAAGAGAGTTCAGTTTTTCGGGTTCTCAATTTGAGGAGACCCGGAATACGGAGAGAAAATTTGAGGAAATGTTTGATACATTAATGAGATATGTAGATTCACGATTTCAAACACAATCTAGTGAGAAAAGAGAATTTGCTTCATTTCTGGCTGCTGATCCATTCATTGGAGGAGCTAATGAGAGTGAGAGAAAAGAGAGAATTAGGAAAGGTAAAGCAAAGATAGAGGAAGATTCAGATTTTGAAGAGGCAATAGATAATGAAGATGATTATAATATGTCGGGGAAATCCGTGGCCTTTAATGGCACCAATTATGCGGTTTGGAAGAAATTTATTTCAAATCAACTTATTCTTAAGAGGCTTTGGAGGATTGTCAATGGAGAAGATAAGATGCCAACGGAGAGCAACGCACGTGCTCAATGGAAGTTGAAGGATATTGCGGCAACGACCGATTTGATGAAGAATTCCACTTCTTCCATGCTTGATCATTTTCTCGCTCATGGCACGGCCCATGAGTGTTGGCAAGCACTTGAGGAGCAATATGAGGAAGGCGTTGAGAACAAGGGTCAATATGTTTATACCGACTTTATGAATTTTAAAATCAAGTCAAATGAATTGATGGATGATGCCGTGAAGCGCTTCAATATTATACTCGAGCAATTACTCAACAATGGCCGAGTTATTTTGGATGCGGATAAATTAAGCCTGTTTCTTAACGCTTTGCCGAACAAGCTTTCGCATCTTAAAGCTATTTTACGAGCGAAGGTGGATAACACCTTCGGATTCACCGTCAATTTTATCAAAATGTCGGAGGGAACTCTATCGGCTTTTTCAAGTGGAGGAGGAGGAGTTCTAAACTCTACTACTCCCGAAACCCCGGAACTTAACTATGCCGGTGGTAGAGGAGGTGGTAGAGGAGGTGGCTCGAGAGGTGGTGGTGGCGGCCGAGGCAACAAGAGGGAGCAATGTCGTCCACCGAAGGTCCCTTCAGATCTTTCCAATGTGACATGCTACCGGTGTAACCGGCTTGGACATTTGTCTTCATCTTGTCCGGATAAAGATAAGCAATGTCATTTTTGCGGTAAGTGGGAGCATACGATCCCTCAATGTTATGCAAAGAGTGGAGATTGCGAAAGTGGAAGAGGAAGTAAAGTAGGTGATAGAGGAGGTGGAGGTGGCGGCCGAGGAGGAAGCCGCGGTGGTGGTCGAGGTTATGGTAATGAAAATTACTTTGACTATGGTAATGAAACCGTTGTTGATTTTCCGGTTCTTAACCTTACCCTTGATTCGGTAAGTAGTGGAGGAAATTTGGAGAAAGAGTGGATTATTGATACGGGGGCATCTCACCATGTTTGCACGGATGCTACCTTATTTGATGATACGCAGGAACTTACGGTTCCAAAATTTATTACGGTTGCAAACGGCCATGTCATTTTGGTTGGCACGGTTGGTACGGTTCGGCTTGATCTCTTATCATGGGATGTTGATGGGAGAGAAAGATCAACGGAATATCGACTCCAAAACACTCTCTATATTCCGGATGGTTCCGTAAATTTATTAAGCGTTCCACAATTTCAAAAGAGTGGTGGAAGCTTACTCGCGAGAGGAGATCAATCTAATGAAATTTGGAATGAGAAGGGGAATGTTATTGGTGAAGGAGAAGTGATGGATGCGAATCATAGTCGGCTTTTGTGGAGGAGGCCGAAATCTAAAATTCCCACCGTGGGAATTTCACATCAAATTTCGGAATTAAAAGGTGATCTTACATTATGGCATCACCGGATGTGTCATACATCCGAGGTAAGTTTGAAGAAAATGATTCGTCATTCTTCGGTGAGGGGTTTGGACCTCGCATCCGGTGAGAATATTAACGGATGTGGAGGATGTAGTCAAGGACGACAAATTCGGAAATCTCATCCGCGTAAAGACATTCAGCATCGTGCTCAAAGTCCTTTGGAGGTTGTCCACATTGATCTTTGTGGGCACATTAAACCCGAAACAATTGGAGGTAACAAATACATTTTGGTGATTGTTGATGATTTCTCTCGGAAATCATGGGTTTATTTATTGAAGTAGAAATCGGATGCCTATGAAAAATTTAAAGAGTGGCAAGTAATGGCCGAATGGCAAATTTATAAAAAAATAAAATCTATTCGTTCCGATAATGGATGAGAGTTTGTTGTTTTTGAGGGGTATTGTAAGGAGTGGGGAATAAGTCACCAATTCACGGCACCTTATTCTCCAGAGTCAAATGGAGTGGCGGAGAGGAAGAATCGTACCTTACAAGAAATGGTTCGAGCAATGGTTTATAGCTCTGGACAAGAGATGTTTTTGTGGGGAGATGCAATTCTTACCGCGAATTATATTTGTAACTGGAGACTCACTTCGGTTTTTCGGAAGCAAAACATCGGAAGAGTTATAGGGTGTAAGGAAACCGACGGTTCATCACTTGAAAATTTGGGGATGTCATGCGACGGTCTATGTGGAGTCAATTAAGAGGAAGGGAAAATTTGCGCCAAGGAGTTGGCCCGGAATTTTTGTTGGCTATAGTGCGAAAGGGAATCTATATCGAGTATATGATCCGGCTCGTCACACCGTGGAGGAATCGCGGAATGCCCATTTTCATGAGGATCTCAAATTCGCCATGAATTCCGTTGGGAAATTTCAAGTAAATTTGGATTTTTATGAGGAGGATGAAATTACGAATTTTCCGAACATTGGAGAATCGGAATCCGATGAGGAACCGAATCTTAATTCTCGAAAAAAAATAATTGAAAAATCGGATGATGTTGAATTTGAAAAGAAGAGTCAAGGAACTTCGGATTTTCATGTGCCTTCGGACATTCGAAAATCACAAAGCTCTAAACCGAGTTCTAAATCAAGTAAGAAGGAAATTGAATCCGAGGGGGAGAAAGAAGATGAGCCAATTTAAAGGAGGAGCTCTCGGATTACGAGGGGGAAGAAACCGGAAAAACTTTTTTACGATCGAAAAGGAGAAGATACATCAAATTTGCATTATTTCCTTTCCGATGCTAAGGAGACCGAGTTTCTTTTGTAGCAATCACTTACATAGAATATGAGCGGCGACCCTCAATCTTATAGCGAGGGGAGGAAGTCAGCCGATTGAGAAAGTAAGTGGAAACCAGCGTGGGAAAAAGAGTTTAAATCGGTGGTTGATAATCAGACTTTTGAGGAAGTAAAATTACTGGAAGGGAAAAAAGCGATTGATGCAAAGTGGGTCTTTAAGACGAAAGCTGGAGCTTCGGGTGAAAGTATTAAGTACAAGGCGAGGCTTGTTTGTAAGGGGTTCCAACAACCTGAGGGAATCGATTTTAAGGAGACTTATGCTCCCGTGGTGAAGTTCGACTCACTACGGATTATTATTGCACTTGCAGCGATGGGGAGGAAGCACGTCCATCAAATGGACATGGAAACTGCGTTTTTAAATGGTGAGTTGGAGGAAGAGGTATACATGAAGGTACCGGAAGGAGTGTCTCCTTTTCACGAAGGAAATGTATGGCGTTTACGAAAGTCATTATATGGTTTGAAACAGGCGCCACGCACGTGGTATTTGAGACTTCATCAAGTACTATTGAAATTTGGATTTGTACGGACTACGTCTGATTCTGGAGTTTACGTGAAAGGTGAAGGAGTTGACCAAATCATCTTTTTCTGTTTATGTGGATGATTTCTTGATGGCATGCGACAAATTTGAGCGCATTAATGAGTTGAAACGTTATCTAGGATTACATTTCAAAGTAATAGATCTTGGAGAAGTACGCTGTATTTTGGGAATTGAAGTGATACGCGACAAGGAGGGGAACATTTAATTGAGTCAAGCTCAATATTGTAAAGAGATTTTGGAGAGATTTGGTATGACTGACGTGAAACCGCTTTCTACGCCGTCGGATGCAAATCTACACATTCGCAAGTTTGAGGAAGAAGATTCTGTCGACGTTCCATATCGAGAGGTGGTTGGTTCACTTATGTACCTTAGCGTTGGTACTCGTCTAGATATTTCGGCCGCGGTTTCCATCGTCAACCGTTATTGTCACGAGCCAAAGAAGGCGCATTGGGAGGCAGTACGACGTATATTTCGATATTTAGTTGGAACGAATGATCTTGGACTTCTATTTACTTCAAACAAGAATTATTTGGATTGTGTTCGTTATTGTGACCCGGATTGGGGCGACGACTTTGATTCAAGTAAGTCCACGTCAGGGTACGCATTTATTTTTGGAGGAGCCGCGATCTCGTGGAGTTCTAGGCTACAACCTACGGTTGCGTTGAGTTCCACAGAATCTGAGTATATGGCTGCGTGTCATGCATGTAAGGCTTCGATTTGGATTAAGGATATGTTACGTGAGTTAAGCATTCCTATTGGTTGTTTGACGATTTATTCTGACAGCATGAGTTTGATGGCGTTGGCAAAAAATCTTGTGTTTCACAAGAGGACGAAACACATCACGATCGAATGGCATTTTGTAAGAGATTTGGTGACGGCGAACGAGATTGTATATTCGTACGTACCAACAAAAGAGGAGGCGACAGATTTGCTGACGAAAGCAGCTACGCACGATGTATTTGAGATGGGGCGACCAAAACTTGGATTATTTTGAAGAGTTTGGCGATTCCGACAATAAGAGGGGGATTGTTGGATTATTGTCGTTTCGCGGTGTTTCCGCGAAGCGTCATACCAACTTGTAGTTGTTTGACGCGAATTGTCGCGTCATCATACAAAAAGTACTACGTTGTTTCACGATGGTACTTTTGATGTCCGCGAACGAAACATACTATTTCGTTTCGCGTCACTTGTTTATTTCGTGCGCAGGTGTTTCAATTTGCGTGCAGGTGTGTTCGTGAAAAGACACGTGTTTAAGTCAACGTTTGGAGTTTGTTGTTTCGAAGGAAGAAGCGTGTGTGCCTTCCTTCGTGGAACTTTCATTGAAGAGTGCACAGTCTGCTAGGGACAGACTTTGTCGCTACGTTAAGTTCTGCTTGTCGTTTCTTGTTGTCTCTTAGTGCAGAGTAGCGAGTATATTTAGGCAGCAGTGTACATGTGCAGAGTATCTATCGAATTAATTAATTCTATCTTATATGATTGAATCATAGAGGATTTGATATTGGAGTAAGAGATAATTTAAAGAGGATAGAGAAGAGAGAGAAGAGAGAAGAGAGATGATGTAAAGAGGCTTCGGCCAAGAACACTTATAAATCTTTTTGGCTGAATATTCCTCTTGTCTTTTATGAGCTTTCGCTGTGTAATGATTTATGTTTTGTGAATTATTTTAAGTGAAACTCTTTTGCTTAAGATCCTACAGTTTCAATTTTTGTTCATGATTTTTTGTAAATTTGAGTGTCATTCCATGTCCTCCATTTATCGTTACTTGCCATTTTTTTGACTTTGTTCTTCCCTTCGAAGCCTGGCTATTTTTCTTACTAACCTTTTTTTTCTTATTTCTCTGTTGTTTCCTGTGCCGCCTTCTCTCCCTCCTGCCTTCTCTCTACCCACGCTATTTTTCCCCGCCTTTATTCTCTCCGAATATTCCTCCCCTCTCGTTCTTCCCCTATTCGATCACCTTCCCCTATCTTTCACCTCCTCCTCACTCCTCCCCGCTCTCCCGCTCCCAATCACCTTCCACCTCCACCTCTACGTCCTCTCCCCACCCCCCTCCTTCCCTCCCCTCCTCCCCCCTCCCACTCCCTCAGAAGCTGCAACCTGTGCTAGTCTCCTTAATACCTATGAAGCCATCTCGGATACAGGATATAGTGGTGTTTATGTCGGATACGATATTACCGCTGTTAACTGTCAGTTAACCTGCACCAATGATTGCACGTGCGTAGGAAATACCATTGCAATGGTTGTAGGAGTAGTCGGAGGAGTTGTCGCTTTGTTGCTTATCGGTGGAAGTTTATTTCTATACTTTTCCTTCGGAAGGAAAAAAACCGTTGATGGCTTATCAAAACCTTACGATGGACCTGGTGAGATTTGGACTTGGTAGACCATTGTAATACCAGAGAGTAATGTCCTGTTATTATTGGTTTTGGATATGTTAATTTCGAAATGTTTTACTGGGCCTATGTCATTATCTGTTCCTGAAAGCCAAAAATTATATAAAATAATGATAACTTTTATCGCCATTCAGTTTTTTTGAAAGAAGAGGAACGAAAATTGTTCTTTTTCCTGCGACCGATTTCCCTTTCTGGTTGTGCCAAAAATCCAGAATGTGAGCATTTATAAAGTTTCTCATTAAGAATTTGACCCATTCCAAATTGAATCCCGAAATTGATTCAAAATCGGCAATTTTAAATTGATTTTGGAAAAAAAAAATGAATTGAACTGAATTTTAAAAACATTATTTATTTTCGCAAACCTAGAATTGAATGAGCAACTTTAACTCTGACTTTTCAATTCTTAAATGTTTTTTTGCAAATTTAGATTGCATTTCAATTTTGGAATTAATTTAATATTTTGTTTTTTGAATTAATTATAGCTTCAGTTGATTTAAAATTTTTGCAATTATATCTGAATTTTGCAATTATATCTGGATTTTCACAATTTTGAATTGAGCTTTCCATTTGTAACTGAAACTTTGCTATTTTAAATTGGACTTTTCCAGTATTTAACCAACATCTTTTTTTGTATAAATTGCTATTGTAGCTGTAATTCTGCAATCTGAGATTAAATTCTAACTTAAATTTTACAAGTCCAAATTTACTCTGCAGTTATCATACAATCGACAGCTCCGGAGTAAATCGTAAAAATTCCTTTCCTTCCATTTGTTTTGCAAACCAATTTCAAGATAATTTTTGCGGTGAATAAAAATTCTTCCTATGTCGATTGCGGTTGGAATAACAAGAAATGATGTGTAAAATTGATCTTTTATTTAGAACTTTTTTGGCAAGTGTTTGTAACGACCAGGTATTGCAACACTTAAAACGTTTATCATGTTTCTTCTAACATCATTTTTTTCAGCTTCTTATTATATTTAAAGTCATCATGTTCGACACATTATGTTTCTTTAAGATATTTACCAGTTTACTATTTTATATTCCTTGGTCCCTCGATTTTAAAAGTTTTATCTGAAAGTACATCCAGTTTTTTGATAGAATACCCAGTGTAATGTATTTTTGTACTTTTTCATGTTATCGGGACCGGGGTAAGTGTCAAACACTTATACATTGAATGGTAATATACATTGACACGGACGTCGAATTAAGTGAAACAAGAGAACAAGAATATGGAGTTACAGGGGGCGCTTTTAGGTTTGTTTGTTTGACAGGAGTAAAAAGAGCAGTCAGTGATTAGTTTGCTAGTTTAGGAATTCTTTCAGTTTTTATCATTAAGAGATTAATTCTTTATTTAAGTAGAGCTGATTATTTCCAGCAGGAAAATTTTTCTTTTCGAATTCAGAGGTAAAAACAGTCAAATATGTGGCAAGCGATCGCAGCAAATGTTGGCCATGACGAGGAAAAAATTTAGCAGAAAAGAGAAGGAAAAATAGAATGATCAAGAATAAAAGAAGCACAGAAAATGATGTAAAAGTAAAAAGTTTTATAAAATAAGAGCGTCCTTTCACAAGGATGATTCCTTGTTTTAAATCTAAATTAACTAAACCATAGAATAGGTGACTGTTCTTGCGCGACTTTAATGAAACAACAAACCTCCAAACTAACAGACTTATAGCAAAAACATTAATCAAACCGATTCTAAGATTATATTGTGATGCTTTGTTCAATTGTAACAAGAACACTTACACTATCACAACAAAACCTAAGATAATATACACTGTCCACCACGCAAGATGACGTCAGGATCCCAAGACTAAATAAAAAGTTTGCATGACATAAAAATAAATTTGAAGCCAATTGCAAAATTAACAATGGTGACATGGAGATCATCAGAGGTAGAAAATAGAAGACGGAAGATATCAAGAATTTCTTGACTGTAAGGGAAGGACATTCTAATTGATAATTTGAATGTACAAAAATAAACACTTTAATCAAAGAGAATCAAAGGAGAGAAAAAATGTCTTTGTCATTTTTATTTTTATTTTATGTACAAAACAAAAAGGTCTAATTATTTATTCTAGCTCTAAATTTAGAGCAGGTTGGTTACACTACACTTTTGAATCGCTGTGTAAAATAATTATTAGGGTAAAGAAAACAATTGAGTTATTCCCTCTATCTTGGTTTCAAGGGCCTAACACCAACAAAACATTAACGTTGATATAACAATAACTTGGATATACATCCACATAGTGTAGCTGCTATAGCATGTATTCACATAGTCAACGTTTGAAAATGTGAGATCAGGTTCCGCTGTCTTTGTTACTAGGAACCAAATCTGAGTGCGCTTTCCGGTGTCGAATCCATTACACTTTTTTGTACCTTTGTATGAAAAAAAGAGTTGGTTTAGAGAAATTTTAGTACGAATTGACTCATTTCATACGTAACACTATTCAAATACCTCACGAATTAAGGTAATTGGCATTACTGAAGTCGTACCTATATACTACAGTAAATAAAAAAAAATACTATGGTCGTAGATTAGGGGAGCTAATTGCTGCATTCACACAGGGAATGAATGATGAATGAGACGAGGAAACGAATGATCCCCTACCATTCATTCCGCAAAAAAACAAAAAACAGAGGCGCCAAAATGACCGACCGCTCGGCTGTCAACCTTTTTGGAGCGTAGCTACGGACAAAATGTACAATTTGGAGCGTAGCAACGGACAAAATATACGGTCAAGTGCGTCAAAACTTGACAACTGTGGTAAGTCAACTTCTTTTCCGCAAACCCTTTTCGGAATGCAAAAATCCGACTTTGAAAAAACATGAAGTCGCTTTTCGAATGATTCATCCGTACCTTAACAAAATTATTTTAAATGATGACTTCTAAACGAATAGCCAATCAAAATCATTTAAAATAGAACTTAAAAAGAATGTGTACTAAAAAGTTTTTTGTAATTTTGACGAAAAAACCTCCTCCCTCCTTGCCTCCTGGTGAGGCTAACTTTCATTCCGCTTAGTAATTCAGGGAAAAAATTGAAAAGTACGTGTCGCTAACGGAAGTGAGGCTTTTGAAGAATTACTTGGTCTCCTAGACCAAGCCGCTTTGCTGAAAAAATTACAAACAGAAGAACGAGAAGAAGGCTATAACAAAAAGACGTAACGAAAAAAATATTTTTTTAAAAGCTTTACAAAAGAACTCTCTTGACCTAAGATGAATGATTATCCGTGATCTACCTATTATTCCCTGCGGTCTGCGTCCAATTACTAAATTATAAGCAGGAGAAGTAATTGCTACTAGTAAAGATAACAACACTTATCGTCGAGTTATTTTAATTAACGAACGTTTACGACATTATTTAGAATTAAATGAAAAATTCAAAATATTTTTCAAAGACATCCTAGATAACGAAAGACGTCGCTTGCAAAAAGAAGTAGATCAGCTTATTTATGGTAACACCAATAGCAAACGCAACGAAGCTCGTAGCTTAGTCCAAAGTTTGAGTGGAAAAGAAGGAATTCTCCGTCGTTACTCCTTAGGAAAACGTGTAGATTATTCTGGAAGAGCAGTTATTATTCATAATCCTAATTTACAGTTAGAACAAATTGGTTTACCGGTAGAAATGGCTTTGATACTTTTTAAACCTTTTGTTATTCAGAGGTTACTTAAAGAAAATATTATTTTTACTGTCCGGGAGGGTGAGGAATTAATACGTCAGCAAGATCCCCTATTTTTTTCCATTTTGCGGCAACTTTGCCAGCATCATCCAGTTTTAGCTTATCGTGCCCCTAGTTTACATCGTCCTAGTATCCAGGGTTTTTTTATTTCTTTAAACTTAGGCAAATCTATTCAATTACATCCTTTAATCACCACTGCTTTAAATGCTGTTTTTTAGATTCCCTTGTTAGTGAACCCTTTTTGTCGGAGTGTTTGCAGCTTCCGATTCTATGCTCATCAGTTGAACTGATTGTGTGTTTTTTTTTATGCTCTTTGTTCCTCGTTACACTTTCCACTTTGTTTTATGTAAACATTAAGCAAAACATTTGCTTACTGACGACTTCAGTCTAAATTTAGGTGCAATCAATGTCAATTATTGTTCTGTAATGAGCAAGTTCACTTGATTTTCTTTCAAGAGCTTTTAAATGCTCACTCCGGCTTTGATCAATTATTGCTATCCACTCTAATTACGGTGAACGTCAAACCTTAATATTTAATCTCACCTCCTTAGTGTAGAGAAGGATATGCATTTCAAGCTACTTTGTAAAGGACCATCAACCAAGAATTTTCCTTTTTTGTAGTACTTGGATGAAAGCCCATCCATATCAATTTCAACAGGCACGGTTTTCCAATTCAATAATAGTTTTTTCTTGTGGCTATCCACGTGAGATCAGGTGCCGCCAGTTTCGACATTTTCTTTATGACAAATTGTTACAGTGTAACAAAGAGAGTGGCAAAGTGTCGCAAATGGTGAGAGTGGGCAACTGGGTGATGGATTTATGCCTTTAATTTCAGAATATTTGGGTGCAGGGTTCATGGAAGGCAGCTGCCTTGGAGGAGGCAAAGAAGCAAGTAATATTTGCAGGTGAGGAACCTTCTTCCTCGCTCTCGTTTCTTGTTTTCTCTTTTCTCTCCTTCCATCCAATACCCTCCTCCATACTTGTATCCAATTCGTTATTTCCTCCCATATCCAGTGCTCTCTCTCCTCTCTAGCACATTTTTCACATTTCTCCACCTTATCCCTTATCGACTCCCTATGTACTCTTTTCTTTCCGTCATTCCGTTTTTACAGACATCCTTCTTTTGGGGTCAAAGGTCGAAATTGCACTTAGACCACTTCTAAAAATTGTATTTTTCTTCCTTCTTAGAAAGGACAAAACTCAATTCACGGGAAGCCTCAGTGAATGTGCATCTGCTTCTTGGTCTTATCATCCTTGTACTTCATTTATCAGACAAAAACTGGCATCAAACTGTTTTCACAACCGACGCAAAATCAACACAAAACTGGCACAAGGTCGTAAAAATTACATGGATGTCGGGAAAAGGAGACAATTGGGTTAACTTTCCTTATATGCAGGAGTTGCTTTTGGGTATGCATCTTAACTGTTTGTTTTTTCTGGGCATCTTAATCTTGTATTTTCTTTTTCAAAACAAGGTGAAGAAAGGGAGATTTAGAGAAAATCTTCACATTCATTCACCTCGGCCCAAGTTTAGATATTTTTCTGTTTCTTTTTCTTTCTCTTGTGGACGCTATCACATTTTCTTGTTTCTATCTTTTAAGAAAAAATGGATTGTTTATGAGACAATTGAGGTGGTTTGGGAGGATATGCAAGGGACGCAGGCGGTACTTTTGGCTTTTGTCATTTTGTGTTTTACAAATTGGGAGAATATCCATCTCTCCCTTTCTACCCCCCTCTCTCCCTCTCTCAATTTCTTCCTCTCTCCTCTCCCTCTCTCCTTTCTCCCTCCCACCCTTCTTTCTGTTGCTCCATCCCTCTTTCCTCCCACCCGCTCTTCATTCACTTCACAGTTTGTATTGGCATTGTTGGAATGCAAGTGCTATAATTTAAACACACAGTCGATAGTAATTTTCGGCCAGCCTGAATCGATAAAAAATTTCGATTACGCTTCACACTATCACTGATGTTGGGAATTTGGAAATGTCAAAGCAAGTTTACACCTTGAGCAGATAAAGGTATCTGGACGCATTGATGGAAGAAATTTTGTTGATTCTTTGAATAACTCTAACAAAATCTTATATATTCCCCTTACCTTTTTGCAGGTTTTGTCCGGAAGTAATGTCTTCTCTGCCCCCATGACAGACACCTATACACTTCTTGGAATGGACCCTTATGAGACAACCACTTTGGAATTATACTTGCAAGAGTACTACTCTCAGATCTTGAAGAAACTCAAGGATCTTAAAGCTACGTCAAAACAGGGAGATTATTATCTTTAGTTTTGTGCTTTGTTTACGGTAGTATGCTTCCAGTTTTTGTGCTTTCTTTTTGTTAGGGTACACGTACTGTTTTTTTAGTTTTCCCTAGTGGAAAAGCCATAGCGAGTTTTTTTTTTAGTTGAACATCGGTTTTGATCGAATGGATCGAATGGCTGTGTGTAGCTTCTGAGCAATATAATTTATTCGTTTGCGATCCAAACGGATTTTGAAAATTACAAATTAGTTGAAATTACTGTCAGGCACGCGTGTAGTTCCGAAGGACTGTATATTTTAGTTTGCCATGGTTGTGGCGCTTATTTCAGGTGATTAAAGTTAAACAAATTATCGGTGCATGGTCAACAAAGTAATGGGGATACAGACAGCTTTGGGTCTGTCTTTTCAGTCTTTCTTTTTCAACTGCTTATTTTGACACTTTTGGGCAGTCCTATATTGCTCTGTAGATTTTCGACGTCAAGATTTGTTTGGCATCTAAGGTTTCGATTGTGAATCTGTCCCTGTGATTCAAATTCAGCAATGTCTTCCCATTTTTGCCTGCAGTTTAGGATGTGGGAGGTGACTGTTGCATGCATGGAGATGTTGGTTTCCTCCAATCTCGTTTCCCCTGTTCAAGAATTTAATTTTGAGAAGGTTGTGGTCACTGTTCGATCTCAGCTTCTCTTGTGGTAGAGAAAAGTAATGTTGTTTAATCACATCCCTTGCTACCAGTGTCAAGGGCGACAACTCCATAATGTTGAGCCGCTAGACCAACAAGAGTATTCGCACCCTAGTTCTCCAAAACAATGGCACCAAATGTGATACGTGCACCATCGAGCAATACAATATCAATTTCATGTGAAAAAATAACATCTAAAACCTTGTGGCCAACAGAATGTCCCCCTTTAGAAGTGATAATCAAAACAGTATCGGGAATAGTGTGGAGCACCTGAATCAACTCACCCCCATGGGAACTTTGAAGCAAATGGAATGTTATCACGAATGGGCTCATTATTCTATTTCTGAGGACTAGCTCGATGCCATATCTCCTCTCTCTCGGCTTTTGACGATCGCCTTATTGACGTCTTCCACACTCTGTAAGGTCGTGGGGCATTTGATCGCAAGTCTGGGCCATCGGCCCGCATTCAGGCATCCCTCCCTGTCTCTACTGAGGGGTTGGGTCTACTATCCACTGCTCGTGTTGCTCCCGCTGCTTATTTGGGAAATTGGTGTCTTATTGCCTCCACTTTAGCTTCCCGTTTCTTGGTTGGGGACACCCCCGTTCTAGCTACTGTTATCCCCCGGGTTTAAGACGACGTTTTCGCCTTCCAGCGATCTCTATTGGACGCGTCACGTTCTCTTCCTCCCCATGCCCTAGTGGATGTGCCAATTTTCTCCACCTGCCGTTAAATCCGACCTTCTCAAGGCGCTTCCCTCCGATTCTTCAAGTGCTCGTCTTCTCTCTTGTGGTGGACCTGGTTCTGGGTCTTGGCTTTTGGCTACACCGAGGTCCACTCTCCGATTCTCACCGGCTCAGTTCACCACCGCCCTCCAGTTTCGCCTTGGCCTCCCCCATCCTCCTTTACTTGGCTCTCTTGTTTGTGCCTGTGGTCGCGTCTTGGGGCTCGATGGTGTCCATTTGCTTTGTTGCTCCCATGGGGGAGATTTGATCCGGGCGCACGACACTATTCGCGATGCCGTTGCGACTATCGTTTCAAAGGGGGGCTTTTATGTGCGTCGGGAGGTTTCTCATATTATTCCCAAGCGTCGGATCAATGTTGTATTGCTTGATGGTGCCCGTCGCATCTTCGGTTTTTTCAACCCTACTTTTTTGGAGAACCCTACTTCAGCTACAGTTGTTGGTCACGCGGCTCGACATGTTGGGGTGGCGGCTCGTGATGCCGCTAAGGCGAAGGAGCGTGATTATGCCCACCGAGACCTTATGGATGACTTTATTCCGATGGCGGTTGAGATCTTTGGTTGTCTGGGTGTTGAAATAGTGTTGATTTCAGTAGTTTCTGTTATTTTATGTAATGACTGTATGTAAATGAATGCAATGAAGCAATTTTTATGCTTACGTGGGGGGATTCAGGGTATAGTGAAAAATTCTCTGATTTTTGCTTGTGTTTTGATTGTGCTTAGTTGTCCATGTATGTTTTTTGACTTTATCGCTTTAGAATACACGGTCATTTATTTAAGTTTTGAACGTTCGTTTCACAGCAAAGGAGTGATTGTCCTTCATCGTTTTTGATTTGCGACGTTGAACGAAAAATTCTTTCACTCTCCTACAAGTGGAGGTTTCGAGACTAGTTCAATTGTATTGACGACTATTTTTGCGTCCCTAACTTTCTGCAGGGTCGATCAGAGGTATCGGGCATCAGCATTTGGGAGCCGGAGTAAACTTGGCAGCTTGTTATTGTATTGGACTTCCGGGAGCCTATCTCCTCGCTTTCAAATTTGGGTGTCGAGCTTTTGGTCTCTGGTGGGGCCTCATGGGCGGGTGAATTTTTAAGTTTAAAAAACCAGAAAAGGCGTCTTGTGTTCGGTTCTCCACGGTTGAAAGTTTTCTTTTTCTTTTTTGTTTCCTTCTGTATTTTAGGAATTGGTTTTTCAAGGTGTAAAGTTGGGAAGAAAGTTATGAACAATTCCTGTGCATGTAATTTTGATTCTCTTCGAAGCACGAGTTTGTTTTTTTGGGCATCAGAATCTTGTATTTTCTTTTTCAAAACAAGGTGAAGAAAGGGAGATTTAGAGAAAATCTTCACATTCATTCACCTCGGCCCAACTTTAGATATTTTTCTGTTTCTTTTTCTTTTTCTTGTGGACGCTATCACCTTTTCTTGTTTCTATCTTTTAAGAAAAAATGGATTGTTTATGAGGCAATTGAGGTGGTTTGGCCTCAAGGGCTTCAATTGTGAATCTAACCCTGTGACTCGAATTCAGCAATATCTTCCCATTTTTGCTTGCAGTTTAGGACGTGGGAGGTGAGTGTTGCATGCATGGAGATGTCGGTTTCCTCCAATCTCGTTTCCCCTGTTCAAGAATTTAATTATGAGAAGGTTGTGGTCACTATTCGATCTCGGCATCTCGAGAAGCTTCAATCTAACTCATTTGGAGTCTGATTTCTCCCTTGTGGTTTCACGCTCCTTGTTACCAGTGTCAAGGGCGACAACTCCATTATGTTGAGCCGCTTGACCAACAAGTGTATTCGAGTCGTAGTTCGCTAAAACAATGTCACCAAATATGAGACGTGCACTATCAAGCAATACACTATCAATTTGATTAGAAATAATATCATCTGAAACCTCATGGCCAACAGAATATCCCCCTTCAGATGTGATAATCGAAACAGTGTCGTGAATAGTGCCGAGCACCTGAATCAACTCTCCCCCATGGGAACTTTGAAGCAAATGGAATGTTAATCACGAATGAGCTTATTATTCTATTTTTGAGGACTAGCTCGATGCCATAGATAACTTTATTCATAGTCATATATTATATAGATATTGGTAGATATTGGTAGTATCTAGTTATTTTGGAGTTGCTTTATTTGAGATCTTCCATACTTGAGGTCAACAATTCTTTTTTAAAGAGGGAACTTGGGAGCTCTCCTACTTTGGTCCTTATTTTTATCTATCGTCGATGTTTATCTAGGGTTGTTTTTTCTATCCATACATCAGTGGTTGTTTCCTTTTCGAGTGCCTTTGTTTTATGTGCCATTTTTTTATGTTTGTTTCTTTCGCCTTGTTTATCCTTTTTGCTTACTTCCCTCCACGATGTATTATTGTTTTTGTTTCTGTGCTTGTTGTTTTCTGTTAAATGTCCTTTGTTATCAGTTTCTTTCGCCTTCTTTTCCTTTTTTGTTGCTTCCACATGCATTTAGTTTTTCAGTTTTTCAATTTTGTCTTTGTCTGTCGGTTTTTAAGTTCCGTTGCCTTAAAATTTTTGTCCCCATTAGAGTTTAAATTAAGTTATTGTATGGATGGGAAAAATTAAAATCACACATTTTCTCATACAATGTGCAAGAATATAGGTTTATAAACTTTGGAAGGCTCAACTTTTGAAAAAAAGAGTAGAAAGTTCCAAAAGTGTTTAATCGATGTTAAGATGAAAAACAAAGCTTATGCAGTGAGTTAAACCGAAAAAAATATACTAATCACCATTATTGTTGTTTCTTAACTTTATCGTTACCAACTTATTGCAAATTTATAACACGGCAAAGTGTTTAACAACATAGAACGAACCTAGAAAAAGGAGAAAATTACATCCTTTTAAGCACTCAAAAATCTTAAATTTGCTTCCACTCAAAAAAAAAAAAGATTACACACATCGTGCTTTTCTTGAAAAAAATCGTCAGAATCTAAATCACATTAAAATACTACAAAAAATTTTAAATCCACCTATTCAAAAAACGGTTGTTTTCCCTTGTAAAACCGACAAAACCTTTCTTTTACCAACTTACCACCACAATTTACTGTGGATTTTACTATAGAAGGCTTCGAAAGTCACACCATTTTCACTACATTTTTTTTGTGCAAAATCACACTATTTCATGTATGGAGCCTTTCATCCTCTTGTGATATTTAAGAACAACTTTGCCGGAAAAATGAAATAAAAAATTAAAAAAAAAACCAAATGGACCGACTTTCTCCTTTGACTTTCAGAATGGTGAGAGGTCTAACCTAACCACGCTAATTAAAGTGGTGAAGCTAAAAAATCCACATAAATTTTCATTCGGAGGTCAACCTAGTAGAAATCCACAACAATTTGTGGCCTACCCACTAGATCCACACACCAAAAATCACTAAATTGACCAAAAACCGAAGTAAAAATCGACATTAAAATTAGTAAACCCCTCCCTAAAATTAGTAAAACCCCTGCTAAAATTAGTATAATTCCCACTACACATTAGTAAATCCCTCCCACTCCATAAAATTAGTAAACTGGGCGTTTTCAAGTTAGGAAAATCCATACTAATTATGGAAATCCACACTAAGTACAGTATTGAGTAAAAAGTGGCCCTCTATTTGGAGGCGGTGAGAGTTCTTTGTCGCGGATCCGACAAAACGGAGAATACGGAACGGAATCTGGGGTGACGTGACGCCTCCTCGAGGTCCAAAGCAAAGTAGTCGTGGTCAAAAGGTTTCGTCGCCTTCATGAGGGTGGGAGGGAGGGAGGGAAGCTTGGGTATTATTACCTAATAATGGTTTTTTTTTTATTGTTTTGGAGTTATGAGTATAATTTTTTAGATAAAAAGGAGGTGAAGGAAAAGAAAAGAAAAGAAAGTAAAACAACGGTAAGTTTTATTTTAAGGTGAAAAGAAGGCAAAGGAAGGGAGAAAAATGAAGTAAAGGAAAAGTAAGTAAAATTTTAAGAGTAAGAAGAAGGTGAAAGAATAGGGGAAAAAAGGTAAAAGAAAGGTATGTTTAATTTTTAGGGTAGAAAGAACGCGAAAAATCGAGAAGAAAAAGAAAGTAAAAGGGAAGTAAATAATGGTTCAAACAGATGCTTGTTCTTGTCGCCACTTTTCTTTTCGGGTGAGCTTTGTTTTTTTTTTTTTTTAAGCGTCCCTTTTTGTTTGGCGGTCCTGAGCGGTCACTTTGGAAAAATTATATGTTGTTGTACGGGTCAAAAACGATGGCTTGGTACGGACGGATTCGAGTCATTCGGTACTTAATCGTACGGCAACATAAATGACATCGCGACGTTTTAGTTGACGTGAGATGACGTCAAGGACGATTCACGTCCAAACAAAACAAAAGGACATTCAATTCATCATCTCATTCATCATTCATTCCCTGTGTGAATGCAGCAGATGAAAAGGAGCACTGCGATGAGGAGGCTGATGAGATCCATGGTAGCAGTTAAGCGTAAACTGCGGAAACGTTAAAAGAGTCTCGGGCTATGAGGGATGGCAGGTCTTTTCTGAGAATCCGAGGATCTTCGATAGAACTTGTGATTTAGGATTGTCAGACGCGCGTTTTATATCTCGACCGGGTGGGCGGGAATTCACCATTTGCGGGGGATTTGACACGTGGTTCCAATCATTGATTTCTAATTTTCAACGGCATAAGACGGCGGCAGATTCGATTGCCGCGGCCGTCTGCATGTTTCCACACGTACCCTGGAAAGGTTCACTGGTCCATGCAGCGACAACTATTAAGGTAGCACCAATAATGCAAACTGTACTGTAAACCGTGAATCGCTTATAGTGTTACTGTTTTTTTTGTCGCTTATAACATATTTTCTCCATACAGACGTGACCGATTTATGATTGGAGGCCACCGATCGGAAAGTGATAACCTTGTACTGTAATCCGAGCCGTCGGTTTTCCATCCGACAATTGTGCTCAGAGAAAAGATGTTTTAAGCGGCCAGAAAAACAGGAACATGTCTCATTTGTACGGATTTTAACATTCTTAACAAGTTTCGTTACTTTTTATAGATTTTGAACCTTTCGTAAAGTGCGTTTACATTTTTTACGGACTAGATGTACGGATATAATGTAATTAAAATTTCAAAGAAAGGGTTGAATGCATAGTTTTAAAGTAGGTGAAAGTAGCCCATACAATATGCCTATTGTACGTAAATTTTACAATACTACCTTAAGACCCATATTGTATTGGCTGCAAAATTAAATAAAATAGTAACAGGGTTGAGTTGCACATCGATCGATAGAGAATTAAATGTCATGTCTACATTTTGAAAAACATTTGGACAAAAAAATATTTTTATGTGAGTTTTGAGGTACCTTTTATTTAAACCGTCAGATTTGGACGGTCGCTGATCAAAGTAGCGATTTAAGAAGATCACATGGAAAGCCCATAACACAACTTACGATAGGAAAATCGTCAGATTCGAACTAACGGACGGTCGCTGATCAAAGTAGCGATCTAAGAAGATCACATAGAAAGCCCGTAACACAACTTACCCTAAAGAGGGCCTATTTAAAGCCTACAAAAAAACGCTTACTTTTGAACTATGGCTGAATGTACACCGTGAATTGCTATTAGACTTAAACATTATTTTGGGTTCATGGGCCTATCGCCAACAAAAAGTCAAGAACTAGCCCTAATTCGTATGAAGCCGCGATAGTTTTTGTTCACATATTCAACGCTTGAGCATGTGAGAACAGGTTGTCACGATTCTCCCACCTCTTTATAACTGGGAATCAAATCTGAGTTCGCTTGGATGGACCGTATCCTATTTATCGTGCCCGTTGATCGTGCCCGTTGATCATACCTGTTGATCGTGCCGTCTGATCGTACCAGTTGATCGTGCCCGTTGATCGTACCTCTAGATAGTACCCGTTGATCGTGCCAGTTTATCTTGCCCGTTGATCGTGCCCATTACACGCGCATGGATCGCATCTTTTTTATCGAATCGTTTGAGTAATATTGTAATATTCTAGACGTCCGTACAGACATTTGTAGATGCGACCCTTAACAACACAACGATTGACGCATAGGGACACGCCGTTTACAGGTGCTGACAGACAAAAAGTGGGCCTATTTAAAGGTTTTCACACAGAAGACCAAAGGTCTATAATTTGTATAAAGATATTCGATGCTTGAGCATGTGAGAACAGGTTCTCACGATTCTCCCTCCTCTTTATAACAAGGAATCAAATCTGAGTGCGCTTTATTCGATCGTACAATTTACCGTACTATTCAATTCACCGTACGTTTTACCGTACCAAATCGTAACATTCGACAGATCGATATTCTATATAACGAATATTGAATTTATCGCACTCATTAAATCTTTACCCGATACACAACACTACAATATTTTACACTTCATAGTACAAAAATTGTTAAACTATCGGTGAGTTGCAACTGATAGACAACAGCTAGTTTTGAAGTGCGAAAATTAGGAAATTCATATGCCTTCCAAAAATCAATAGATTTAAAATGTAACTCCTCGAAATAAAGCTTAATAGAGAAGGCAACTTTAGAACAATGGGAGATTAGCAGCCGGACAGGAAATCCACCAACCAAGATAAGAGAATGGATCTATACATTCAAGGCTCCAGGACAAAATAAAAGTTTTTAAGAATGGTCAGAACTGAGAAGCGGACTAGCTTGAAGAATGCAATATTACTTGAAAATGACGACAAATGAGAACCATTTTGAAAAATGGAGCCTATATTTTTGAGACTTTCCATAAGGAAGAACCTAATAGGATGAAAGAGCCCATTCAAGTTTAGAACAATATTGTGATGATGACATACAAAGGTACAAATGAGGACTAGTTGAAAAAAGTTACGCACAGTTTAAGAAAATATTATCTTAATGGAATCATAACAAAGTAATCCTTTGTCATAACAACTTTTTAAATTCAAAAATTTATCAGATGGGTATCAATAAACCATTTCTATGAAAGTATGCAATATTACTTGAAGACGACGACGAATGAGAACCATTATGAAAAATGGAGCCTATATTTTTGAGACTTTCCACAAGAAAGAACCCAATAGGATGTAAGAACCCATTCAAGTTTAGAACGATATTGTGATGATACCATACAAAGTTACAAATGAGGACTAGTTGCAAAAAGTTACACCCAGTTTAAGTAAATATTCCCTTAATGGAATCATAACAAAGTAATCCTTTGTCATAACAACTTTTTAAATTCAAAGATTTATCAGATGGATATCAATAAACCATTTCTATGGAGCGTTTATGTAATAAATATGTTTCGATCACCCTAAAGAGACGTTAATTGAGCCAATTCGGCAAAGGTCGCTACGAAGCAAAATAGTCACTCAAGCTTAAATATGTCAAAATCCTTGAATTTTTTATAATTCAAGATTTATGAGATTAAAGAGAGAGTATAGATGTAGTGAGAGGTATCTAAGGCATGGAATAATTTTTTGTGTCAATGTAATAATGCGCATTGGAAGCAAATAAATTGAAAACCTTATTGCATTTTTTGTCATTGTTGAAGTTCAGCTTAATTGTAATCAAAACTAAGCGCAATCAAATTTACTTAAAAAAATTTAGCAATATCAATTCACGTTTTATTGAACTTCTTCGAGTTTTATTCCAATCTACTGCTTGACCTTTGTATTATATCTTGACAAACAAAGCAGCTTACACTCATATTACTACCCGTGATGTTATAATCTCCCATTCAAACTCGGTTTGCTTCTTTACTTCGTTCACTGCAAAAGACTTTCTATTTAGCTATCGCTTTCTAGATAAACGTGCTAAAGATTTTCTATTAAGTCGTCGCGACAACGTCTATGATGCTCCTCTCTTCCGCGCTTGCCCATGTCTCTAAGCCGTTTTTTCCTTAGCTTGTCTTGATTGATTATTCGCCTCTTTTTTCGTCCAATGGAATTAAAATTTTAAATTCCCCCATCGTACCTCTTTCATATTTGTGTAGGCCCCCCTTCAACCATCGACCACACCTTCTGGGCGTGTTGTTGAGCTTCGAATTCCCACTCACCCCCGGACAGTGAGGGTGACCCTCTCCTCCTTAAATTATCAACCACTCCCTATTGATTGGTTGTTGAGCTACGCCTAACTTTTCTAAGGTAATCAAAGTGTCATCGGGCATTCGTCACGAGAACCTCCTATGGCTTTGTTCCCATCTACATAGTGTTCCAAGACTCGCAAAGTAAAATGTGCCCCAAAATCCTCGAGTTCTATCACGTTATTGAAGCATTCGATCTTGATGGCAACAAAAGGTTCTTGTTAGCCTCCAATTTCCCTTGTCGTGGGAACCCAGTAATATCGGAGGGGTTTGCAGACTTGAAACTTATGAAATATTTACTATAGCAAGGAGGAATGCTAAATAAAATCAAGGAGACGATGTCACGGTTTGTGTCAATCTCATTAAATCGTGCCGATAGAACAAATTTTTTCAATGTAAATGTAAACAATCGTCGCTTTTTTTAGCTGGGCAAAAATCTCACTCTCCGAAGAGTGAAATTATGTGGAATCTATATTCTTATACAATGAGTGCTGTCCATAGCCATTTTCAGCCATGGATTTACCATTGGAAGCACCGCAGACTACCCCAAAAACTGCCTTTTTTGAATCAACAAAGAAATCTACAAAATTATCAAAACAAGATGAAACTACATACATCGGTAGTTTATAGGTTTTATTAAACTTTCACAAATTTTGATACAGAGACACTAAACAGAGTGATCGCATCATCCAGTCAAAGTTGTAGAAAAACAGCCTGCCATAACCAACCCCACAAAAGACCGACTTCACAATGAATCCCCAAGCAGACCACGTTCACAATGAAGGATCTAAAGCAAAAGAGTTTTACAAAACATAATTCATAAAACATAAATCATTACACAGCGGAAGCTCATAAAAGACAAGAGGAATATTCAGCCAAAAAGATTTATAAGTGTTCTTGGCCGAAGCCTCTTTACATCATGTCTCTTCTCTCTTCGAGATGACGATGATCTTAACCTTCAAAAGTCCCAGAAACCGCTATCACAGTTTTTCCATACAAGGGGATTCCGCCCTCAAAAATATTCTAAGTCCTACACAAGTCATACACATATACAAGTGAACCTGCAGCTGATCTACGCCGTACCATAACTAACGTGGTCATCCTAAGAAGACTAACCGGCCGTCTACTGTACAATTTATTTACACTCATTTACCGGTGCCAAAATATTCCGCGGCTAACATTTTAGATGCCGAAAAGACAAAGTACTCAATATTTGTCATCCAATGATTGACGGCGAACTTCGTCTGCCGCTATCCACATCCGTTCACCAATCTTCACGTGGCATTTCGGTCCCTTAACCAAACTGTCCTCCAACCGCCGTACCATACCTCCTTACCAACATGTACCCCTTGATATGTACCATACCAACACGTGCCCCTGGAGTGTACCGAAACTGTGTACTCCCTCCGGAGTTACATACCACACTAAAACGTGTCCCCGTAACTTCATGCTTGTACACAAAATTGTTGACATTTGTCTTATTATGTTACAGTTCGAACATTACTAATTATTTCCAATCGGATCGCTTTGCGATTCGCCGTCCATTTCACAGTGCTTGTTCGCGTCACTTTAATTTTATCCGCACGTTTGCTCCCCCAATCATCGAATCCATGCAATCCTTCACACTACACCTTATGATGTACGCACGAAATGCCGCGTACGCACGAAACTATATTTTCCAAAACAACAATGAGCAACTCAAAATAAGCCTCTAGGATAACCCTAACCCACAATAGTTCATCAAGGAAAATTTGCCACCAAGGCATACAAAAACAATGACGAGCCACATCCCTGTAAAGACAAGACTCCCTTGAGTCGAAGGCAAAAAGAATCTCCAAATTTGCTCCCATGTGCAGTGAGTTATGGTTGTTCAGAGACAACGGATTTTTACAAATGGCCTCTAGGAGAAAGGGCTTCACAAAGTATCCTTATAGGCTAAGTCATATGCTAACCTAATCTTAGAGCCTGTTTCCTAAACCCTCTACCAATCAGAGGACTGTAAAGTACTATACAAAATATACTAGCCACCTTATAATTTGTACAACGGATGCACGATAGTTGTACGGCACCACTAAAGATGTGGTACCAACCATGTCCAACACCATGGTTTTGTCTCCTCTTTCTCCGTCGTCCAATGAGGTGTTGCCAAGCGTCATTTCGTAGCTTCTTGGGCGAAAGCCGCCAGAATAACAACTCTGGTCAGTCAACGCTCACAGGAGTCGTTCGATCAAATTGCATCTTCTTTTGGCGCCATCCCGATTATGCGCGCCGAATATTTTGTATATTGCTACTTCGTATGCGCCAGTTTCGTTTCATTCCGTTTTTTTTCATTGTAAACGAAATCAACATTATTAGTAGGGTCGTACAACCAACGTGCATGAGCACTCTTGAAGATAATGCGATGAAAAAGAGCATTATGACGAGGAGGCTGATGAGATCCTTTGTAGCAATTATCTGTAACCTGCAAAAACGTTAAAAGAGTCTCGGGCTAAGAAGGATGGGGGGTCTTTTTGGAGAATCCGAGGATCTTTGATTTAGAATTGTTTGACGCGCATTTTATATCCCGAAATTGATAATTTTGAACAGTTTAAGACGATAGTAGATCGCTGCCGTCTGCATGTTTCCACACGTCCCTTGGAAAGGTCAGTTGTCCATGCAGCGCAAATTATTATTATATCACCAATAATACAAAATGTACGGTATACCATGAATGACTTATAGTGTTAATATTTTTTTAGCCACTCAAAACATATTTTTTCCATACAGACGTGAACAAATTTATGATTGGAGGCCACTGATCGGAAAGTTTATGATTGGAGGCCACTGATCGGAAGGTGATAACCTTGTATTTCAATGGGAGATGCCAGTTTTCAATCCGACAATTGTGCACAGAGAATAGACGATTTAAGTGTTATATTATTGTGCGAATCCGCAAAGTGGCTGAAATCACGTGGAGTCTTGTTTTGAGGAGTTTTGGCGATTCTCCCAATGAGAGGGGGATTATTAGATTTATTTTCAAATTGCACGAAGTGACGCTTTAGTGAACCGCAATGTATATCGCGTTCGCGTATGAAGCACTCGACTTCGATTTGCGTCTATATATTGGATGAAGATATTTGGTGCGAGTACTTCGCACGGTTGAATTTGTGATGGATTGTTTTGAACTTCTATTGATTTATTGGGTTGGTGATTGAAGCGTATAGTTTGATTCGCATGTATACATATTGTGTACTTTTGGAGTTTGGTACATTTTGAGTATCGATGTTTGTCGCCGAAACGTACGACTTCGTTTTGCGTCAATATTTGATGAGTTAGCGAACGAAATGTACGATTTTGTGTCGCCTCACTTTTGTTTCGTGTGCAAGTGTATTATTTCGTGTGCAGGTGTTTTAGTTTCGTGCGTACACAGCACACGCAAGAAACTTCTTATTTTGGAGTTTCGCGTTTCGAAAAAGAAGGCGTGTACGCCTTCTTCGTGGAAGTTCCCTTTCAGTGTGCTTCTGCTAGGAATGGGACAAGAGTTGCCACCTTGTTAGTTTGTTTGCTTTGCTTTGTAATCTAGTTAGAGAGGCTATATAGGCAGTATAGTTCAACTGCAAAGTTATTCTTGCATTAGCTTTGGATCACTTAAGGAGTAAAGATGTAGATCCTTTGTGGTCGTTCAAGAGAGAGGGGAAAGAACCTTCGTGGTCAATTAAGAGAGAGGGAAAATATCCTTTGTGGTCAATTCAGAGGTTTTGAGGATCCTTAGTGATCCATTCGAGAATAGAGGTTTTAAGGAGTGTGATAATTATTGAGTGATTTTTTAAAGAGTGCAGAGTTTGTCTTTAGAGAGAGATGAAGAGAAGAGAGGAGGGGATGTAAAAGAGGCTTCGGCTAGAAACACTTTTAATTCTTTTGGCCGATTATCCTCTTACCTTTTAGGAGCTTGCGCTGTGTAATGTTTTATGTTTGTGAGCATTTATTTTGAGTGGGAATTTATTTTAAGATCCAAAATTAAGCTGCGATAAAAAATTAACACTATAAGCGTAGATGTCTCATTTGTACGAATTTTAACATTTTTACGAAGATTTGTTATTTTTTATAGATTTTGACCCTTTTGTAAAATGTTTATACTTTTTGTACGGACTTAATGTACAGATTTAATGTACAAAAAATATCAAAAAAAACGTTGAACATACATCGTGAATTGTTATTAGATGTAAACATTATTTTGGGTTCAAGGGCTTAATGCCAACAAAAAGTCAAAAATTAAGGCTAATTTGGATGTAGGCGCAATTGTCTTTATTCACATATTCGACGCTTGAGCATGTGAGAATAGGTTCTCACGATTCTCCTTCCTCTTTAAGATTGGGAATCAAATCTGATGCGCTTTATTGCGGCGACGCACTTAACTTCTCGTGTCGTAGCCTTTATTTAACACTTATTCTGTACGTCTATACAAAATAATAAGCAAGTTTCGTACGACCTTTAT
Organism: Zygnema cylindricum; assembly: GCA_037447655.1. NCBI lineage: Eukaryota > Viridiplantae > Streptophyta > Zygnematophyceae > Zygnematales > Zygnemataceae > Zygnema > Zygnema cylindricum. The sequence goes on along the minus strand of JBBHKE010001294.1, from coordinate 73,607 downwards.
ATTTTACACTACCGTATTTAATTTTTAAAAAAATCAAAAATAGAGCAATTAATGCTAATGAAACAGTACATATAGTATGTGTTCACGTATTCCATACTTGAACATGTGAGAACAGGTTTTTGTGATTTTACTTCGTCATTATGATTTGGAACCAAATATGGCTATTTTTCTTGTGGCGGGGCACTCAATTTTACCTGTCAACTTCATTACCAAAAACTTATGTTGTATGTATGTATGATATAATGAATAGTTTTTGTACGAACTGACAAAATTCGTACATTGCACTTCTTAAAATCAGTCGAAATTAGAGTCGCTAGCAATAATTAAACAGTATGTATATTATCGTAAAACTAAAAATAAAGTTCATTTGATGTAGTATTATTTTTATTAAGTCTCTTTTATATTAGATGTTCTTATATATATATTTTTTTATTATAAAGTCAAAGTCGGTCAACACATTTTTATAGAGTTTTGAATTTTATTTCATTTGCATATTCGTTATTTTTTGGGAGTTTCATGAGTGTTTTTTATGTGCATAAGACATCTATGACTATAAGCAATTCACGATGTACCTTACGCGTAATGCTTATGTATATGTGAAATATACTGTTTGCTATGTTATATCTTGCTTGCTATGCTACATCTTGCAGTACAGAACACCGTGGGTCGATATTAGTGCTAATGTTTTTTTTACCACTTAAAATATTATTTCTCCATACATGCTTGTTGTATAATGGATCTGACGGTGGCGATTAAAAGGCGAGTATTTCATCTTCCCATCGCCGGTCTCTATATGAAAATCGGACAAATGTGTACGGATAAAATATGGTGTAAGGGCACAACCTCATGTGGCTAAGTACGCTTTTGTTCTATCTTTTTCCTTTATAACTTAGCGCCTTATTGCTAAAGTTGCAACCGTATGAAGAAACCGCAAATTTGTAGAGTACAATTTGCGTCATCCTCGAATTGACAATGTACAAAAATTATTCGTCTTGAGTTTTATCGACCCACTCTCACGTCATCTTCAAATTTATTATAAGTTACATCGTCGATGTGTTTTAAATAATATAGATCCGTTTTCACAAACAGGAAAATGTATGATCACGTGTGAAAAGTTTTCATAATTTTGTGACGACAGAAAAAACCACATGGTTGTTCGTTTTTTTCTGCATGCACCTTGTACGGTTTTTTTTGGAAATGGTCTTCATGGTGCATGTCATTTCATGTAAAGGTGTAAATGTATAAAATGTGGTTAAAATGTAATGGTGCCAAACAAATTATTTACACTAACAACAATACACATGTAGTGTACTTTCCTTTTTCGAGTTGAATTGGGTTCGATTGAGCGAATTTGATACGCATAGTTCATTATAGGGATTATCGATACCACCACACCTTGATTGTTTACTATATTACTGTAGTGTTGATTACAAAATGTCGGCGCCCTTATATTTTGATATATGAACCATAAACACGTGAGTGGCGTCGACATGTGGAAGCGCGATCGGATTTGATTCTCCATTATAGACACGAGTGAAAATCGCGCGAAGTTGTTCTCACATGTTTGAACATCGACCTTGTGAACACGGGCTGTGCCGTTAACACCCGCTATATGGGAACTTGTATCCATGTTGGTGTTATATGTGTACATTAGCGTTGATGTATTGTTGGCGTTCATGCCGTCGAACTCAAAATGGAATTGATAACGGTTCTTGTTTCTTTACACTAACAATTTAGGGAATTGCTAATCGCAGTGACAATTTTTGCTACGCGCAAATACTTGCGTCAGCTTGTCAAAAATTGTACATTGTAAAAATAGATTAGTACAAATTATATACCGCCCGGGTACCTTGCATTTTTAGGGATATATGTTTAGGGTTTTTTACTGGTTGTGTTTTTTTTTATATAAAAAAAAACATGAATGACAAAATACCCTAAACATATTTATAGATGTAAAGGATCGCGCGGCGCGGCGCGTCGTAAAACGGAATGAAAGGTGGCGACGTGGACGCGTGCGCTGCCTCCTCTCACCATTCTTTGCGCGAAAATTGCAAGGATTAGTACAGTACACCGTCAATCACTGTTAGAGTATATAACCCCAATTCGGTGCCCTTTAAAAAAAAAAAAAACCCGAAATACAATCCATAATGCTATTTTTTCCATTATTCTAATTAGGTTTCTTTTTCAATTAGCGTTAATAATGGAAGTACACTGCGATGGAAATAGTGTGGCGTACGGACTGGATATTTCCGTACTAAATGGTACTTTTTGAATTACAAAGGCATAAAAAGACACTTAACATTATTGCGCACACATGTGAATGTGCACTGGAAGAAAGAGATGCAAACTAGTTGACAAAAATCACGTTCTCATATGTTCGTCCGTTGACAGTGTGAATAGCGCGACGGCGTACGAATTGTCAGATTTTGTTCAATTACACATATTACTGTAGACATCGAAAGGGCGGATATTTATTATTCAGGACCACCCAAATTATAGTTAGGGATTAATTACACCGCGAATCGTAATTAGAGTAAATCACTCTAATTCTGTCGCTCGAAATTTCGACTCTATGACATCAAATAGAGTAGACAATTCTAATTTTTTCATTATTCTAATTTAGGTAAGTTTAATTAGCGTAACAGAATTGTAATATAGGTTCATTTTAAATAGTGTGGTGTACGGACGACGTTCGACCGTGCAAAAATGTACTTTTTTAAGTAAAAAAGTACAAATAATGATTTAATACAATCACGCTCGCACGTGAAATCGGACTAAGCGAAAAATCAATCACATCGAAAAAAAGCCGTTCGGATTCACGGTGTACAGTACAGTTTGCATTATTGGTGCTACAATAATAATTGGCGCTGCATGGACCACTATACCTTTCCAGGGGACGTGTGGAAACATGCAGACGGCCGCGATCTGCCGCTGTCATATCCCGTTAAAAATTGGCAATCAATGATTGGAACCACGTGTAAAATACCCCGCAAACAGTGAAATCCCGCCTCCAGGTCGAAGATATAAAAAGCGCGTCTGACAATTCTAAATCACAAGTTCTGCCGAAGATCCTCGGATTCTCAGAAAAGAGCCGCCATCCCTCATAGCCCGAGACTCTTTTAACGTTTCCGCAGTTTACGCTTAACTGCTACCATGGATCTCATCAGCCTCCTCATCGCAGTGCTCCTTTTCATCGCATTGTCGCCAGGAGTGCTCCTGCAGGTCGGTTGTATGGCACTAGTAATAGTGTGTATCTGGTTTACAATGATATTGTTGCTGTTTCATTACCTATGAAAATATAAAATGCTAAATGTCACATATTTCATTATTTCTACACTATCCTATATTTCTATTGTGGTTTATTTTTTATTTTTTTGAAGCCTTTACTACACTGCCCATCGTAATTGTCATCAAGGAGTTATTAGTTTTAATGTTAAATTGACAATGTTTGGTAGTGTTCACCGCAACATTAAATTGGTCGTTCCAGTCGTACAGTGTACCACCATGCCATGATTTGTGACCGTACGATCGTCGCAGACTTTTGCTGACGTGGTGTTGCCACTGTACTGTCTGCAGATCCCGGGATCCGACCAGCCAGTGGAGTTCCGTACCTGGCGAACCACTCTAACGTCCGTACTGGTCCACGCGGTCGTATTCGGCCTCCTATTGGTTTTGACGGCATACCTTCTCGCGCTCGCCGGCAATCCCGGACCCAAACTACGCGTCAACTGACGGCCTACTCGACCGTCTAATTCATTCGCGGGTCCAATGGAATCTCAGCCGTTCGTCACTCTGGCTGCCGTGAGGATTAATATCCGAACGTTCGACAAGTTTATAAAATGTGGCGGAATTCCCAAAGCTGGTTTCTCATTTTTGCTGATTTTACAGATGGAATTTGTAACGAGTCCTGAGCCGCCAGGCGGCAGTTATGATATTGCATGAAAACGATAAGGTCTGCTTTAAATTGTTCTGGGCTGTTGCGTGACATTTGTAGCCAACCTGTGAGCATCGCTACAATTTGGCGCGCTGCAGGAAGTCGCAATTGTTTAGTCTTTTTTTTTCCCTTCTTTGATAGGGTTCATGTAGGCTAGATTAGCCCAATTTGCACGGAAAGAGACAGAAAAGAAAAGTATTTTCAGAATCTTATTTGTCGTAGGTTCGTCAATGTACAAAGGAAAAGCTTAAAATAGAGAATGAATGTAAAATACTAGAATCAAAATAGCATTTAGGCAATAGGAAAAGATGGTGAGATGGTGGATCTTTCTGAGAAAATGTCGGAGGGAGTTTTAGGGAAAGTGACATGCAGGGAAAATTTTTAGCCAATCAAAGTTTGCCACGCGGCATGGAAATGGAATCCAACTGTGCAGCCTTTTGAGAAACTGTATAAAATATAAAAAGGAAAAAAACAAATTTTGCTTTTCCAGTAGTCTTGATTGATCTCTCTAGTGCAATATAAGATGGGTGGAGGAGGTGTTGGAGAGAGAGACGATAAGGGGAAACTTGTGTGCGATAAGGAGGGTTGGGGAAGGGAATGGAAAAGGAGGAGGGAGATGAATATCGACTTTTGAGATAAAATGAACATCATTGGCTCTATTAAAATAAAATATTTTCGTGTTAACTCGTTCCAGTATACAATGGATATAACAGAAGAAAAATTGATATAGAACAACAAAATTTGTTTCTTCTCCCTCTCCCTTGTCTCCCTTTTTCCTCTCCCTCTCTAAATCTCTCCTGTTGGATCGTAAATAAATTTCTCACTCTAAAATAAATGCTCAAAACCATAAAACATTACACAGCGGAAGCTCATAAAATACAAGAGGATAATCGGCCAAAAAGATATTTAAGTGTTTCTGGCCGAAGCCTCTTTACATCAACTTTTCTCTCCTCTTCTTCTCTCTTCAAAGATAAACTCTACACTCTTAAAAGATCACTCAAAAATGATCATACTCCTTAAAACCTCTTTTCTCCAAATGGATCACGAAGGATCCTTAACACCTCTTAATTGACCACAAAGGATCTGCTCTCTCTTACTTGACCAAAGGGTCTTTCTCTCTCTCTCTTAATTGATCACAAAGGATCTTCCCCTCTCTCTTAATCGATCGCAAAGGATCTACATCTTTTCTCCTCAGTTGATCCAAAGCTAATACAAGGATAAATCTGCAGCTGAGCAATCTAACTTAAATAGTTGCCTAGAAGACGTGCCATGCACGATAGATAAAAGCATAGGTGGCGCCTTTCGGATGAAGGCGCACAGGAAGAAGAAAGCACGCAGAAAAGTTGCATACGCGCTTTTCTCCTTCGAGAGAAGAATAGAAGAACATAGAGTTTCGTGCGCCGTGCGCCGCGAAACTTCATACAATTCTTTTCGTGCGCCGTATGCGCACGAAACGCCAATCGTACATACTCCAAATGTATGGTACGGTACATACTTCAATCGTATGGTACTGTACCGTTGACGTACATAGTTAGTACTGAATTGTTGACGTGAACCAAAGTATCGCGAAGCATTGCGACGTCAACATAAATCGAGTAACCATACATGCGTCACGCGATTCAATATATCGCGCGCACTCGATTCTCCACAATGATTCTAACAATCTCCCTATCATTGGCAAAATCGCCAAAACTTCTCGAAACAAAACTTCACGCGATTTCGTCCTCTTTGACAATTCGCACAATAACGTAACATCTCCCTCTCCGTTTCTTCCTCTCTCCCTACAAACCCTCTCTCCCTCCCGCCCTCCCTCCTCTCCTCTCTCTCTACCTCTCACCACCTCTCCACACCCCCTCCTCTTTCCCTCTCTCCTTATCCCTCCCTTTCCCTCTCTCCCTCTCCCACTCCCTGCCCCTCACTCTCTCTCCCTCTTCCTCGCTCTTGCTCTCCCATTTTTGATAGGATCGATATACACAAGGATAGAAGAAAGATAGAGTATGATGCGGAAGCTAGAGACAGCAAGAAGAAGACACTCCAGCAAAAGACAAATATATTTCACCGAAAGTTTTCCCCTTACAAAAGATATATTTCTCCCAAACGACTAAGTCCTAAATACTCTCTCTCACGAAACAACAAGTACAGGACAATAGCACGTCGTACAAAAATACGCGCGCGAACCAATCAAAACATGAAGTTGATCACCGCTTTTATGGAGCCTTGAAGTATGTTAATGAGCATTGAAAAGTATTCTTGTATTAGGACCGTCATAAATTTGAGACGTGCATCGCAAGTTTCAATGGGAGCCTCTGGTCTCAATGAATCTGAAAAATTAGGATTGGTTGTTTTTAGGAAACATGATATGTTTCAATTATGCCTCCAATGTTATAGTTGTGAAAGTGGATCCGATGAAGTTTCCGATGACATTATTGCTTATGTTATCAAAAATTGTGAATTCAAATATCATACAATTTTGTTAATTAAAAGCATCCACGCCACTTTGCGTGTGGATGAATAAACTTGGAAGAGTATGTATTACTTCAACTTGAACAGTTCTCTTTCTTATTGTATGTTTTGAAGTGATAAAATGAGCAAGTAGTGGTGATCACTGTTATTTCACTCTTTTTGTGCACTTGTGAGCAGGCAATTGGTCAAGTAAATGTTTGTATTTCAATGTATAAATCTAGTTGAAGTTACGTTTTAGTTCTGTCTAGTCCCAATTCCGTTCAGTTGATGTTTTGGTGAACTTTCGTCACGTCTACACCGCTAATCGTTACAAATGTTAATAACACTAATTCGGTCACGATATTTTGACAAAGAATCACAAAATAGAGTTTACAACATTATTGAAAGATGTGGGCTACAATTTGCAACGTCTCCTTGCACTAATTAATATTGTTAATTCTAATTTCGAATTAACACTAATAAATATTTAACGCTAATAACGATGAGCGGTGTAGTTTGCCTTCTGTTTTGTTTTTTCTATGAATTTTTTGATTTGGTCCTGTACGGTTCTGTCGTCATTTAGTGCGTAGAACGTTTTGGTGGGTACGCACATTTATTATTCGGTTAGAGTTTCGGTGATGTTTGGCTACATTGTTAGGTGTGGCGTGAATTGTTCCGCGCGCCAAAATGTCTTGTACGGCGCACGTTTCATTTGTTGTCTGCGGCGCTTTTGGCTTTTTACTTAGTGGAAATTCAGAGTAGGTTTTCAGATTTTTTGTTATAAGGGAGAGAGTACTTTAGGAGAAGTATTGGATAGGTTTAGATATCAGAAAAAGCAAAGTGTAAGAGAAGGAGAAGATGTATAAGTTCGATTGAATATATTTTCTATTCGGTCGAGTTTCTTTCTTATTTGTGATTGTGGTTTTTTTTTTTGTCTGAACATTCTTTTGAATTCTTTTGTTGTATGCTTCCGCCGAAAATGAATGAGTGATGAGCCTTTTTATAACAGATAATAGGGAATTACTTTATAGGCTCTTGCATGATTGTGTTAAGCAGTCTGGTCTCTGGCCAGTTTCAGTTTGAGTTTTTTAGCAATGATAACTTTAGCAAGCTTTCATAGATTTTGCTATTTGAAGCGGTGATTGGTAGATTTATCTTTAGAGTTCAAAACTACCTCTCCTCCTCCTCCTTCTCCTCCTCCTTCCCCACCTCCTCCTCCTCCGCTTTCTCCTTTCTCCTCCATCGCCTTTATGATCTTCAATCTTCTCAATCTATGATGACACACGTTATTTTTTGTAACTGCTTGTGGTATCACATGTCTTTCCGTGACATTGTAGACGTACCGATCACATGTCTTTCCGTGACGTTGTTGACGTACCGATCACATGTCTTTCCGTGACGTTGTAGACGTACCGATCACATGTCTTTCTGTGACGTTGTAGACGTACTGATCACATGTCTTTCCGTGACATTGTAGACGTACCGATCACATGTCTTTCTGTGACGTTGTAGACGTACCGATCACATGTCTTTCCGTGACATTGTAGACGTATCGCCTTCTAGCCCGTGCCGTTCATGGATGAAAAAAATGCGCGTTGCCTTTGCGTCGCCTGTCCGGTCGACGTGAAATGGCATCAAAATCTTGAGACCCTTGCAAAAAAAAATCCGTACCGAAAAAAAACGGAAAAAACAAAACAAATTGTGTAATTTTACTCGTCGTACTGTACGGAAACAGATAAAACATACTGAATCGTGTACTTTTTCTCGTTGCTTGAAATAGTTTGAAAATTTTGAAATATTTTGACACGTGCAGTGACACTTTCATTTTAAACACATCGTTGATGTATTTTAAAATAAAGTTTGAATATGACGTTTTTTGACGTGGCCGTGGGTCGAAAAACACAAGACGACAACATGCACTACATTTTAAGTTCGACGATGACGCAAAATGTACTAATTTTCTCAATTTATTTTATACGGCTATAGCTTAAGTGGTACGGCACAAAGTTTTAGAGAAAAATGACAGAAAAAAACCCTTACTTTGGCACATGGAGGCAATTCCCTTATGGTTTGAACATTTTGTTGTTGTCTAGTTGTAACAGAACTGAGGTAGAAGTGTTAATTGTCATATTCGTACCGAAACGTTTAACAGCTGAAGCTTGTTAAACTAAGGGGGTGTTCCCATGTTTTAAAGTATCTACTTTTCTTTGTCTTTTTGCCCTAAAATTCAGGGAACTTTGACAAAAACTTTAGCCGTACGAGAAAATCGTTTTGCCCTAAATTTCAGGGAACTTTGACAAAAACTTTAGCCGTACGAGAAAATCGTTTTTACCAAAGTACAGTGAACGTCAATGCATACTTTGAATGTACGGCGTGTTTGTCGTCATGTGAACTCATTTTGGCGTTTTCCCCTTTTCGAACCCCCGGCAAGAGAATCTAACCCATAAAAAAGCTTCATCCAAAATCACCTCGAGGGGGTGTTTTTAGTTAAAGTACAGCCCAAACAACGAATGAAAAACGACCAACACACTCGTCACGCGAGCAGGAAAATTTTAGGGCGAAGGAGAGTCCTCGCTATTTTTCTCCGTGTCCGTCACGCGCATGTACGGAAAAAAAATTGTAGGGGTCTCGGACCTCCACTATCATTGATCGGTCCTTTTCAAAATTTTGCGCCGTCGTCGCCTCTCCCTTCTCCCTCTCACACTATCCGTGTCATCTCACACTTTTTAGAATGAGACACGATAGTATTGATATAAAATGAAAGATCTCTATTTTTTTTATTTTTTGACAATTTTTAGGTATTTTTTTAATGGCAAATTGAATGAAAAAAGTAAAAAAAACGAAATCGGGAAACCATGGCGGAAAGTTCTTGAATCAATAACGTCGACGTCGTCACAAGTGAGCGTGACGTCACAATGTCACCAAACCCTAAACATCTACAATTTCACAAAAATCTAGACGTCTACAACTATCGTTGTTTTTGTTGGCGTCACTAATTGTCGGAAGTTTCGTAGTCGCCTTCAATCGTCACAAGCTGTACTTACGTCTACAACCGTCACATTTTAAAGTTCCGATTTCGTTTTCGCATATTGGGACGCTCTTCAAAGTAGTACGGAGAATCTTCACTACAGTCCAAAATACTTTATCAAAGTACCGATTACATGGGGACACCCCCTAATATTTGAAAATTTCACAGATTTGTGGCGTACTTTAATATTCTCGAACTATTGTTTCTAAATCAACGCTATTCAATCATGGTACGGATTTTGTCGATTTACGGAATGTCTCGTCTGTTACCGAATACACACGCTAAGATGCATCTCTCACGAGGCAGCCCTCCGATCGAGAATGTTCTTTACCCAATGTGTGTGTGTTTTTTTTTTGCGAGTCCAAAACTTATTGCTACGTGGCGAAATATAATAGGTGCGTGAATAAAATCAAAGCCTACCTTGGGAGATAGCCAAAATTTTCTCGAGGCATCTCCAAGTTTGAAATTGACGCAGCTACAAAACTTTAACTGAACCATAAGTTCAAAATGTACGAAATGTTTGGAAACGCTATACACTGTTGTACCTCTAACTACAGGCTCATAGTACGCGTATTCTATAGTCTTTCTGAGTATAGTATGCGTATAGCACGGTAAAACTACATTTAGATTTAGGGTTTCAAAATGCTTCCGTGCATTTGAACTATGCACGGAACCGTCGGCAAATCTTGCAGCAGCTTCTCTCGCGGCGGATTTTTTGTATAAAACTACGAGCTTGTTATGACTTAGCTACCTGTTGGAAATTTGCGAAAAAAATTAAGAAAAAATATCTATCTTTCTCTCCCTTATCAAGGCCAAAATATTAGGAACACTCTATAGTTTCGCTTGGAAACAAGTTCTTGTGCAAATATATTTTTTCTGCATAAGATTGGAATCTGGTTTGGTACTGTAGCTGTTAAAGAAGTTTATTTTAGTCAACTAGTAATATAGCAGGTAGTGGAAAATATGCCGTCAGGTCCTTGTATCGGTATAGATCTCGGGAATACTTATAGTTGATAGGATCGATATACACAAGGATAGAAGAAAGATAGAGTATGATGCGGAAGCTAGAGACAGCAAGAAGAAGACACTCCAGCAAAAGACAAATATATTTCACCGGAAGTTTTCCCCTTACAAAAGATATATTTCTCCCAAACGACTAAGTCCTAAATACTCTCTCTCACGAAACAACAAGTACAGGACAATAGCACGTCGTACAAAAATACGCGCGCGAACCAATCAAATTAAACAACTACCGAAACTACATAAAGTACGCGGTACTGTACGAAACAAACATACCGCCGTACAACACTAGGGTACTAAGGTACTACGCACGCAAAACCAAAACCAAACTATATAAAACTAAACTAATCATGCCACGCCACGCGTAACATCATAAAATTATATTACGACGCTCAACATAACTGAGACGTCGTTTCACAAAGAACCTAACAATTTTCCCTCTTAATAGGAGTAGGATTATTAGACGCCATAATAAAAGACAAAAAGAGTCAAAGCATTTGGGAATTGTGTGATCGAGTGATGATTTCATTATAGAACGAGATCCTTTTTTACAAAGTATGACAATGCTTAACTACTGTGGACTACCCTACACAAAGTAGATTTGGGCGGCTACACAAAGACCAAATCTATTAGTCAAAGTTGACTAACGAAAGAAAAAGAAAGAATAAGACCAAACGTACAGTTTACAAGACCGCACTTGAATAAGTGGAGTACGGTCATGTTGACTTAGGACAAAAGAGACTGAGTGGACAACTAACTAACAAGTGGAATACGGTCAAGAACACTTACGACAAAATACGCTAAAGTGAATGTACTTATTCAGTAGAGAAAAACATTACGTTAAACCACCCTTAACACCACTTCCACTCTCTTACACTCTCCCTCCATCACTCTAACCCTTTTCCTCTACCTCTCCCTCCCTTTCCCTCTCTCCATCTCCCACTCTCTCCTCTCTCTCCCACTCACTGCCTCCTGTCCATGTCTCTCCCTTATACCATGTCTCTCCCCAATATAAGGGACTAGAGAAAAGTATCGACAAAAAAATGATTGAAGAGGTGAAGATGAAGGATAAGTAAACTAATCATAACATGTTTAACAGCCTTTTACCCTAATTTATTACCCGGTATTATTGTTTTATTCTCTTGTTTATCTGAGAATTTTTGAAAAGCTGAAAGAGTGTTGCGACTCAACTATGATAGTTTTTTTTTTTTTTTTAATTTGGAACTTCCACAAAATCCTCCTTGGGAAGCCTCATATATATTGCGGCTCTACGCGACAACTTCACGAAAAAATATCTTATGAAAGATAACAGTGGAGTATTCACCAACAATATTATTGAATTAGGAGTTATTAGGATGGAGTGAAAAACTACATGAACAAGCAAATTTGGCGTTAGACACTCATTTCGTCAACCTATACAAAACGTCTCGAATGAGTTTTCGGAGTTTGTGAAACATGGAGGTATATCTCACCAACTAATGGTTTGCTACTCACTGTACCTAGTAAGCAAATGAATAGAACCATAAATGCACTAGAACTATGTTAGTCTCCCTCTCCCTATCCCTCCCCCTCTCTACCACTCTCCCTGCCTCTCTTCCACTCTCACCCCTCCCTCTCTCCCCCTTCTTCTCTTCTTTCTTTCGACCTCCCACTCTTCTCTCTTTTCTCTTTCCCTCTCTCTTATCCCTCTCCTCTCTCTCGCTCTCTCCAAATCTATTCATCTCCATCTTCCTCCCACGCTCTTCTCTCTCCCCATCTCTCGCTCTCTCTCCCTCTTCCGCATTCTCCACCACTATCTGCTGATTCTCTCTCCTTCTTACTCTAACTCTCCCTCTCGTTTTCGCTCTCTCCCTCTCTATTTCTCTCTCGCCAAATTTTTCTCCCTCACGCTCTCTTTCTCCCTCCTTTCTCCCTTTTTCTCCCTCTTTCTCCCACTCTTTCTCTCTCACCCTCTTTGCCACACGCGCCCTCTCTCTCTATCTCTCCCTCTCTTTTCCGCTCCCTCCCCCCCTATATCACTCTCTCTCTCTCCTTTTCTCTCCCTCTCTCCCTCTTTCTCTCTCTCTCGTGCCCCCTCTTTCTATCTCTCCCTCTCCCCCTCTTTCCAACTCTCTCGCCCTCTCTCCCTCTCTCTAAATTTCTCTCCCCCACTCTCACCCTCTTCTTTTGTTTCCCTCTTTCGTTGCTTTTCCCTCTCTCCCCTCTATCTCCCTTGATGTCCCTCTCTCTCTTTCCATTCTACCTCTTTCTCCCTCCCTCTTCCCTTGTCTCCTCTCCCTTTTCCCTCTCTCGTTATTTCTCTTTCTTCTCTATCCCTCTTTGTCCCTCCCTATCCCTCTCTATCCCTTGCTCGCTCTCCCTCTTAATCTCTCTCTCCCTCTCCTTATCTCCCTCCCCTTAATTTAATGGCAAGAAATAATTTGAGTGGAAATTTATGCTAAAATTTGTTTGTTGTAGAAGTCCTTTAGAGCATTATTTCTGTTTTCGAAAAACAACCTGCAGCAACCATATCCACATAATCCGCCACAATGTCAATAAAATCAGAAATTAATCTTATACGGAATAAACCTTATACGTAATATATCTTATACAGAATAAACCTGATACTGCTTGACAGAAAACAATGATGCTTACGTCAAACTGGCTATGGCATCAGAAAAAAATCCTTACATGGATCCCATCATGCCATCACCTCTACTACCGATTTGTGGACGATCTTCTGTACAGTGTCTGAGTTGGCCATATGCGAGCAAGTTGTTTTCGTGTCTGAGTTGGCCATATGCGAGCAAGTTGTTGAAAACAGGAAAAGATAATGCCTCTTCTACTTGTAGTTCTTAGGGGAGACACAGAGTAGAAGCCGCAAGAGAAGGGAAGCCATGGTTGTCTATGGCAGCCAGAGCTAAGGGAGAAGGAGATGAAATAGTCCACACCATGAAGGGTGACCAATTCTGGATTTGATACTAGGTCCTACACAGTATTGAGTAATCGTCTGCCTTATCTTTTAAGTGGTAAAAGAATAGTTACAAATATAGTGTTCAATACGTTAAAAAACATGTACTGCGCAAATTAGACCATTTACCGGAATTAAACGAAACTAGGGCACATGAAGCAAAAATGTACAAAGTATTTAGAGTGCCGCATAATCAGACAAGCGCCAAAAGAAGATGCAATTTGATCGAACTGCTCGCGTGAGCGCCGACAGACTGGAATAGTTCTTTTGGCGCCCTTCCCCTAAAGAGCCACAAAATGACACATGCCAACACCTCATTGGACGCCGTAGAAGGAGGAGAGAAAACCATGGCATCGGACATGGATGGTATTACATCTTTAGTGGTGCCGTAAAACTGCCATACATCCGCCGTACAAATTTTGTGGCGGCTAGAACATTTTGTAAAGTACTTTACAGTCCTTCGATTGGCGGAGGGTTTAGTAGATAGGCTCTATAAGCAAATTAGTATAGAAATTAGCCTTTTAGGATACTTTGTGAAGCCCTCTCTCCCATAGGACAGAAGTATAAATCTGTTGTCTTTGAACAACCTTAACTCACTTCTCAAGGGAGCAACTCACCTTGACTTAATTCATTACCCCCCCTCTCTCAAGATTTAGTGAATCAATACTCTCACAACCTTGATGTCGTTGATGTATATTAAATTCCGTATAATGTAGGGTTTGGCATGTCCCACGTTTGGGAAAATTGGGTCGACTAGGCTCGAACCTAAGACTTCCGACTAGAGTTTGTGTGCGCTAACCATTGCATCACCAGCACTCGCGTTACTAGCAGTTCAGTTATCAATTATTGGAAGCATGGACGGACTACATCATTGTATTGAACGACTCATCTTGTCTCCATTCAACATGCTCTCATAGAATTAACAAATATTAGCTACATAAGCGAACATTTCAAATCTATCACTTTTGGAAAGGTTTGTGAATTTTCTTATTTCTGCACTTCAAAACTAGTTGCCGTCTACCGATATCAACTCACTGATATTTTTTCAATTTTTTGTACTCCGAAGTGTACAATATTGTAGTGTTGTGTATCGAGCAAACATTTATCGTGATAAATTCGATATTAGATATATCGAATATCGTTCAAATGTCATGATATGGTACAGTAAACCGTACGATTGGTCAGAGGTCTTGACATGTTACGATATGTCGTACGGTAAAATCGTACGGTATATGGTACAAAGAATAGCAGGGTAAATTGTACGGTTAGCTTCGATATATCGAGTTACCAAAAATGTTAGATTATTGATCAATACAGCGCAATACATGGTTTCTCGATATATTGTGGCGATATATCATTATCGGGTACCCAAAATTAGGTACATACCGAACATCGGCAAGGAGCCTTCGATACGAAACACTACAAAATTGTGAAAACGACGTCATCCGTCTGTTACTACTGTACGGTACACTGTGAGTCGCTATTGATGCAATGAATTGTTAAGGTAAAGAAACAAAAAGCGATATGAACTCTATTTTGAGTTCGAGGACCTAAAGGCTAGCAATTCATCAAAGCTAATTTACACATCTAACACCAACATGGATACACGTTCCCATATAGCGGGTGTTAACTGCACAACCCGTGTTCATATGGTGGACGCTCGAACATGTGAGAACAAGTTCGCGCGATTTTCCCTTGTGTTTATTAGGGGGAATCATATCCGATCGCGCTTCTTCTGTCGACTCCACTCACTTTACCAAGTCGACGCCATTATCTAACATTTTTTTATACTTCTTTACGGAATAAAGAGAAGTTTTTATACGGGATGATAGATTTGGTACACCACATTGTAGAAAATCCACTAGAAATGGAATTATGGACACTACACCGCCAATCGTAAATCACAAACTAGAGTTAACAACTTTATTTATAGACGTGGACTACAACCTGCCACGTCTCCTTGCATTAAATAGTGTTATTAATCATAATTTTCCATAAAAACTAATAAATGCCTAACGTAAATAACAATGAGCGCTATAATTTTGAACTTTTTAGGGTACGGGCGGGTACGGGTAGTCGAGAGAAATCGAGTTTCGGTTAACTTTTTATTTCGTAAACGCGTATTGGGTAATGGTTAACAATTTTGGAGCGTGACATAACCCGGTCGGCCGTCCGGTACTCAAATTTTGAAAAAAAAAAAACGGTCGGTTTCGGTTATCTTAAATTTTGACTTTTGCGACCTCTGCTGTACTGAACACCGTGAATCGCTTTTAGTGTAAATGTTTTTTATGTCGCATCGAACAGCTTTTCTCCGTACAAACCTGTTGGATTATTAATTGACGGTGGCGATTGCAAGTTAAGATTCTCAGCTTCCGATTGGTGGTCTCAAACTGAAACCTGTACGTGTGTACAGTACTGTACTGTAGCATAGTTAACCGTACACTTGTCAAGTACATCAGCATCACGCGTACGGTACAGTACAGTGTTAGCATTATTGGTGCTACAATAATAATTGGCGCTGCGTGGACCACTGTACCTTTCCAGGGTACGTGTGGAAACATGCAGACGGCCGCGGCAATCGAATCTGTCGCCGTCCTATCCCGTTGAAAATTGGCAGTCAATGACTGGAACCACGTGTCAAATCCCCCGGAAATGGTGAATTCCCGCCCACCCGATAGAGATATAAAACGCGCGTCTGACAATTCTAAATCACGAGTTCTGTCGAAGATCCTCGGATTCTCTGAAAAGACCCGCCATCCCTCATAGCCCGAGACTCTTTAACGTTTCCGCAGTTTACGCTTAACTGCTACCATGGATCTCATCAGCCTCCTCATCGCAGTGCTCCTTTTCATCGCATTGTCGCCCGGAGTGCTCCTGCAGGTCGGTTGTACGGCACTAGTAATAATGTGGATTTCGTGTGCAATGATATTGATAATGTTTCATTACCAATGAAAATTTAAAATGCTAAATGTCACACTACATCGTCCAATATATATCTATAGTGGTTTATTTTTTATTTTCTTGAAGCCTTCAATAAACTGCCCATCGTTATTAGCATTCAGGAGTTATTAGTGTTTATGCGCAATTAGAATATATATAATGCTACAGTGGCTCAGTGAAGGGAGACGTGGCATCTTTTAGTCCACTTCTTTAAATAATGCTATCTATTTGAAATTTTGGCAACAAGTCACGACAGAATTGGTATTTTTAACTCTTCTAATGATTGGCAGTGTGACGGATTCCACGTCAGCAGATTTTTGTCCACAAAAACCGTTATATTGACAATGTTTACAAGTGTTCACCGCAACATTAAATTGGTCGCTTCCAGTCGTACAGTGTACCGCCATGCCATGATATGTGACCGTACGATCGTCGCAGACTTTTGCTCACGTGGTGTTGCCACTGTACTGTCTGCAGATCCCGGGATCCGACCAGCCAGTGGAGTTCCGTACCTGGCGAACCACTCTAGCGTCCGTACTGGTCCACGCGGTCGTATTCGGCCTCCTATTGGTTCTGACGGCGTACCTTCTCGCGCTCGCCGGCAATCCCGGACCCAAACTGCGTGTCAACTGACGGCCTACTCGACCGTCTAATTCATTTGCCGGACCAATAGAATCTCAGCCTTTCGTCACTCTGGCTGCCGTGTGGATTAAAATCCGAACGTTCGATCAGTTTGTTAAATGTGGCGGAATTCCCAAAGCTGTTTTCTCATCTTTGCTGATTTACAGAAGGAATTTGTAACGAGTCCTGAGCCGCCACGCGGCAGTTATAATATAGCGTGAAAACGATAAGGTCATGCTTTAGATAATTCTGGACCGTTGCGTGACATTTGTAGCCAACCTGTGAGCATCGCTACAATTTGGCGCGCTGCAGGAAGTCGCAATTGTTAAGTCTTTTTTTTTTCCCTTCCTTCTTCGATAGTGTTCTTTTAGCTTAGATTAGTCCATTTTGCACGGAAAGAGACCAAAAAAAAGGGATTTTGAAGACATTATTGATTCTTATGTCCGTCAATGTATAGAGTAAAAGCTTAAAATAGAGAATGAATGTAAAATACTAGAATGCAAATGGCATTTAGTCATTAGGAAAGTATGGTGATATGGTGGATCTTTCTAAGAAAATGTCGGTAGGAGTTTTAGGAAAAGTGAGATGCAGAGATAATTTTTAGCCAGTCAAAGTTTGCCAAGCGGCATGGAAATGGAATCCGATTGTACAGATTTTGAGAGATACAATTAAATATAAAAGGGAAAAAAACAAATTTTGCTTTTACATAAGTCTTGATTGATCTGTCTAGTGAAATATAAGATGGGTGAAGGAGGTGATGGAGAGAGATACGATATGGGGAAAATTGTGTGCGGTCAGGAGGCTTGGGGAAAGGAGAGGAAACGGAGGAGGGAGATGAATATGGACTTTTGATATAACATTAACATCATTGGCTTTATTAAAAAAACATGTTTTCGTGTTCACTTATTCCAGCATTCAATGGATATCACAGGAAAATGTTGATATGGAACACCAATATTTGTTTCTTCTCCCTCTCCCTTGTCTCCCTTTTTCCTCTCCCTCTCTACATCTCTCCCTCTCCGTCTCTTCCTCTCTCCCCCTCCCACCCTCTCTCCCTCCTGCCCTTCATCCTCTCCTCTCTCTATACCTCTCGCCACCTCTCCCGGCCTCTTTCTTCTCTTTCCCTTGAAAGATTACAAACCAAATAAAATTCACACACAACAATGGTGTTCCTCCAAAAACATTCAATATATTAAGCACAATGGAACTACAACTTCTTTTCTTCCTTCCTTTTACTTCTCACCTTTCTACGCCTCCTTAACAAGCTACACCTCCTTAACAAGCTACGCCTCCAAAAGATAATCCTACCACGAAGTCTCAACAAATATATATAGGTACACGACTAGAAACGTGTAGGAATCAACGTGGTGAATGAACGACCGATAAGTTGAACCGACTTGAACAACACGGTATGACTAGGAAAGTCAACCGCGAACCAACTTGAATCACACGGTACGACTTGAACTTACGTGAACCGAAACTACCAAGCAATTTCCACGTCACTTTTATAGTACCATTCAAACATACGTGAAACGAAATGAACACTTTATTTCTACGTCGCTTCAAATATCCAGGGACGAAACTACTTCGTCGCTAACTTCTTCGTCACTTCAAATATCTAGCGACAAGACTACTTTCGTCGCTACTTTAGCTACGAGAGTATCTCGTCGCTAAGAAATTGCTTAGTAAAATATCTTATCATGCCCCCTCTTACTGAGACACTCAAAGCCCCTTCTTACTCCATGCCCACTAACTTCTTTCCCATTTCATAGACTTCCTTCAATGCTACTTTGGCTAACATATTAGCAGCTTGTTCTTCTGTAGGAACAAACGAAAATTCGACTTCTTTTTCCCCGCCAAATCTCAAACAAAATGCCACAGAATTTTAATGTGTTTAGTGTGCTTATGCAAAATAGGATTTTTACTAAGTGCAATGGAAGACATATTATCACTTAGTATTTGCATGCATTCTTTTTCCACTCCAACCTCCGATAGAAATTCTTTAATCCACACAGCATTCTTCGCAGCATGACATGCAGCCATATACTCCGCCTCCGTTGATGAATGTGCCACAGTAGGTTGCAAACTGGAATTCCACGAGATAGCTCCTCCAACAAGTAAAAACACATATCCTGACGTACCCCTTCCTGTATCATGGTCTCCTCCATAGTCGGCATCACAATATCCATAACAACTCAAGCTCTCACCTTTCCTATAAACAATTCCAAGACTAAGTGTTCCAACCAAATATCTAAATATTCTCTTCACTACCTCCCAATGTATTTTTTTCGGGTTGCTACAATACCGACTAACCACGCTCACTGCGGCACTAATGTATGGCCTAGTACCGACACTCAAATACATTAAGCTTCTGTCCCCCTCCCTATACAGGGCATCTACGTCAAGACTTTTAACAAAATTAGAAAGCTTATCACGAGGATCAATGCGAGTTCCAAGTGGCTTACAATCTAAAAACCCAAATCTTTGAAGTACCTCTTTTGCATATTGTTCTTGGATCAACTTAATATCTCCTTTCCTCCTCCTTTGAATCTGAACTCCCATAATGTATTGTGCATCTCCTAAGTCAGTGATTCTAAAATACTTACGAAATTCAATCTTTAATTCTCCAAGTAAATCCATGTTGTGAGAGATAGAAATGAAATCATCTGCGTAAACACTGAAAATTACCATGTCCCTACCTTCTCCCTAAATATACACTCCACAATCTGCAGTAAGCCCCCTAAATCCCAAAATTAGTAAGACCTTGTGAAGCTTATGGTTCCATGTTCTTGGTGCCTGCTTCAAACCATACAAAGCGTTCCACAACCTCTATACTCTTCCATTCTTTCTAGGAACTCCTTCCAGAATTTTCATATACACCTCCTCCTCAAATTAACTGTTTAAAAAGGCCGTCTCTACATCCATCTGTTGGATGTGCATTCATCTCGCCGCCACCATTGCAATAATTGCGCGCAATTAATCAAACTTAACTACAGGAGAAAATGTCTCCGAATAGTCAATCCTTTTTTTCTGCTCGAAGCCCTTACATACAAACCGTGCCTTAGACTTAAGAATTTTTCCCGAAGCTCCCGTCTTTGCTTTAAAAACCCACTTTGAGTCTATCGCCTTCTTACCAACCGGTAAATCTACCTCTTCAAAACACCCATTTGATTTTACAAAATTAAATTCTTTGATAAACGTCGGTTTCCACTTCTCCTCCCATTCGTCCGAGTCTCGAGCCTCTTGATAAGATTGAGGATCCGCCGGACGATTTTCTGTAATTGCTTTTCATAAGAGAAAAGATTCCGCCCTTACTTCTCTAATTTCGGAAATTGCCCTCTGGTAGCTGTTTTGCTTTTTATATGACTGTCCAGGTGAGAATCGTTCCGGTGCTTTCCCTTTAGTGGATCTCTTACTTCTCTGTACGTCTTCTGCAAATTCCTTATCCGAATCAGTGCTCTCAATCTTGTCATCATCCTCCTTCTCTAGGGGTGTCTATTTTGATATCACGTTGTCAGTGCCAGTGGGTGATTCTCTGATGACCTTGTCTCCTTGTGATGCGGTGCTGCTAAGCTTAGGTGTCGAAACTTTCTCTAAAGGTTTCTCTACAAATCGCACTTTTTTTTTCGTCCCAACCTCTATCAAATCTTCGTCCTTTTCCTCTTCCTCTCCAGTGTGCTTCTCATAATAACTCTCCTCTTCATAATCTTGAGCTCGTTAATATTCATTAGCTCCTTTCACCATCGATTCCAAGTTCTCATTAACCTCCACATTTCTAGACTCTTTAACCCTTCTAGTAACTGGGTTGTAAATCCTATACTACATTGAGTTCTCACTATATCCCACAAAATATCCTTCCCATGACCGTGCAACAAACTTTCCCTCCCGATTTCTTTCCGCTATGTATCCTATAGCCTCACATCCCCAAATCCTTAAGTGTTTTACCGTAGGTATTTGTTCCCTCCAAAGTTTCTCCGGTGTTTTGTTGCCCAAAGCATAGTTTATTCTTTTGTTGGTAATATGGTTAGCTGCTCCGATTGCTTCTCCCCAAAGACGATGTGTGATTTTTGTCGTATGGAGCATAGCTGGCACCATCTTTTGGAATGTCCCGTTCTTCCTTTCTGCTATTCCATTCGATTGTGGGGAATAAGGAGCCGTGAACTGTTGCTTAATCCCCGTCTCTTTACAATAATCAGCGAAAGCAAGAAATTCACCTCCGCGGTCCGAGCGTACATCCTTTACCTGCCTCCCACTTTCCCTCTCAGCCATAACCACAAAGTCTTTAAATGTTTCAAGAGCGTTTGACTTAGCTTTTAGAAGATATACCCTTGTCTTCCTGCAGAAATCATCAACTATCACCATAATGTATATATTTTTTCCAATGGTTTCTAGATGTGTGTCCCCACAAAGATCTACATGGACTAGATCTAGAGGGGCATTCGCTTTGAATTGCAAATTTTTGACCAGATGAGGCTTCCTTTTATGCTTATCTTTTGTATATGGAACACATCCAATAACCTTCTCTCTTATTGCCACATCTAGTCCACGAACCGCCCCATTACGAATCATCTTATTAATGTTATTCTCTGGAGTGTGACACATACGATGGTGCCACAACGTGAGGTCTTCTTTGTTGACCTCTGGTGAATGGTGATGACCTTCTTCATCCACCGTTCTTTTTTCAGGTTTCTCCAAATCAACCTACTTTGCATATTTTCAGTCACAATGCCTTCTGCAAATGGCCCTGTTTTACTAACCAAAATGATTCTACCTCATTCCAAGCATGTGGCTCTTCCTCCTTTATTTTGAAGTTGTGAGACACATAAGAGATGAATACACCCCCCTAGATTATAAAGCACATTGTTAAAGCGTACTCTATTGACTCTAGTTTTCCCTTCCCTATCTTGTGTTGGTAGATCCAACCGTACTGTTCCCACTGTATCGATGACCATAATCGAACCATTAGCCACATTGATGGATTTTGGTATAGTGAGTTTTCTAATGTAACTAAATAGTCCTGGATCTGAACACGTGTGATGTGTAGCACCTAAATCTATGATCCAACCAGTTAAATTTTCCCTTACTCTCCTTGCCTCGTGTGTGAAATAAGATATCCTCCTTTTTTTCGTGTGATTCCTCGATAAGTGAAACGAAAAATTCTTGATCCTGTCCCATTGGCCCATCCTCAACAAAATCCCCTCTACCTGATGAACCAATTCCTCCACTTCCTCCGCCTCTAAATTGTCCCCCTCCGCGATTGTTTGCCTTATTTTGATAACAACCGCGACCAATGTGTCCTCATTTATGACAAACGTTACACTACTTGCTTTTGTCTGGGCATTCAAAAGAGCCATGTCCAATCTAGTTACAATTGTAACAAGTCATCTGAGAGGTATCACGTTGATATGAGCCTCTCCCTGGGCCCTGTGACGTGCCTCCTCGTCCACGATGTCCACCTCCTCTCCCCTTATATCCCCTAAAGCTGTAAGCTCCTCCGTCATCCTAACTCTGATAGGATGACCCCTTGTTTTCCTCTTTCGGTGTTGCTTTCTCCTTCTCCGTACCTTTCAAGTGATTGATAGCGTATGCCATTGTTTTTTTCTCTCGCCCCTTGATGACCTCCTTTGCTACCGCAAACTTGCTTGGAAGACTCCTCTTGAAAACAAACAACCTCTTTTTTTTTCTGTAGGGAAGTTATTGAGTGAGTTAAGTTGTTCGATGATGACGTTAAACCTTTTGACTCCATCATCAATGGACTCATTCTCCTTCATTCTAAACCCAATATATTCTTCTAAGAGATAATTTTCATTTGCCTCAAACCCTTTTTCAAACGCATTTTGCAAAGCAGTCCAACAATCAAAAGCCCTATCATGAGTTAGAAGGTGTTCATGCATAAAGCTAGTATAACTTTGTCTAAGTGCGGTGGAGGCCGCCATATCTTTCTTGTCCCACTTATGTGCCACGGCTTGATCCACGGAAGGATTCGGTCGTGTTTCTTCCCCGATAACGATGTCCCAAAGTTTTTTCGGTGTGAATGCTTTTCGAATGTATCTCTTCCAAATTGCATAGTTGGATTTTGTGAAGACGATGGTTTTATTAAACACTTTAAAATCATCATCTTCGCTCTCCTCCTCTTCCTCATAAATTTTAGATTTCCCTTTCTTTTTCTTTATTTTCTTAGAGTTGTGTGACTCTCCACTTGCTCTTCCATCTCCATCATCTTCTTGTGCTTTGAGAAACTCTTGAAAGCGTTCAAATGTTCCTTCGTCCATCTTCACATTTTACTCCCCCCATTCGTCATACTCATCATATTGTGTCCCTGTAACTCCTCCTCCACTAACTCCCTCACTAGCTCCTCCACTAGGTTCCGCCGGGGATTTCCATTTCTCCGCCATACCGACAAGTGTTGCCAGTAACCTGCTTCGATACCAATTGAATGATTACAAACCAATAAAATACACACGCAACAAAGTTGTTCCTCCAAAAACATTCAATATATTAAGCACAATGGAAATACAACTTCTTTTCTTCCTTCCTTTTACTTCTGACCTTTCTACGCCTCCTTAACAAGCTACGCCTCCAAAAGATAATCCTACCACGAAGTCTCAATAAATATATATAGGTACACGACTAGAAACGTGTAGGAATCAACGTGGTAAAATGAACAACCGATAAGTTGAACCGACTTGAACAACATGGTACGACTAGGAAAGTCAACCGCGAACAAACTTGAATCACACAGTAAGACTTGAACTTACGTGAACCGAAACTACCAAGCAATTTCCACGTCACTTTTATAGTACCATTAAAACATACGTGAAACGAAATGAACACTTAATTTCTACGTCACTTCAAATATCGAGCGACGAAACTACTTCGTCGCTAACTTCTACGTCACTTCAAATATCTAGCGACGAGACTACTTTCGTCGCTAGTCGTCGCTACTTTAGCTACGAAAGTATCTCGTCGGTAAGTAAGTTCTCAGTACAATATCCTAACATTCTTTTCCTTTCCCTCCCTAATTCATTTGGCGGACCAATGGAATCTCAGCCGTTCGTCATTCTTACTGCCATAAGGTTTAAAATGAGACCGTTTGATCAGTTTGTAAGAATGTGGAGGGAAGAAAAAATGTGTAACGAGTCCTGAGCCGCCATTAGGCAGTTATAATAGAGCATGAAAACGGCAAGGTCTGCTTTAAATTTTTATTGGGCCGTTGCGTGACATTTGTATCCAATCAGTGAGCATCGCTAAAATTTGGCGCACAGCAGGAAGTCGCAATTGTTAAGTCGCAATTGTTTCTTTTTTTTTTTCCTTCCTTCTTCGATAGGGTTCTTTTAGCCTAGATTATCCCATTTTGCACTAGAAGAGTCCGGGAAATAAAAGATTGTGGGGATTCTATTCTTCAATGTTTGTCAAGGTATAGAGGAACAACGCCAAATAGAGAATGAATGTAAAATACTAGAATGCAAATGGCATTTAGGCAATAATAGGAAAAGATGGTGATGTGGTGGATCTCTCTAAGGAAAATGTCGGTGGGAGTTTTAGGGAAAATGAGATGCAGAGAATTTTTCTAGCCAATCAGAGTTTGCCACGCAGCATGGAAATGGAATCCAATTGGACAGTTGTTTGAGAAACACAAATGAATATTAAAGGGACAAAAGTAATATTTGTTTTTCCATCAGTCTTAGCTGCCGTTATGATCTGTCTCGTGTGATGTAAAATGGGTGGAGGAAGGGGTGGAGAGAGAGAGACGATAAGGGGAAAAAAGTGCGAGGTAAGGAGGGTTGGGGGTGGGAGAGGAAAAGGAGGAGGGAGATGAATATGGACTTTTGGGATAGCATTAACATCATTGGCTTTTAAAAAAAAAAAAAATTGTGTTCACTTATTTCAGCATTCAGGATATAACAGAAGAAAAGCTGGTATGGAACACCAAAATTTGTTTCTTCTCCCTCTCCCTTCTTCTCCCTTTTTCCTCTCCCTCTCTACATCTCTCCTTCTCTGACGCTTCTTCCCTCCCTCTCCCACCCTCTCTCCATCTCCCACCATCTCTCCCTTCCACCCTCCCTCCTCTCCTATCTCTCTACCTCTCACCACCTCTCCAAGCCCCCTCCTCTTTCCCTCTCTCCCACACTCTCTCCCAATCCCTCCCTTTCCCACTCTTCTTCTCCCACTCCTTATACCTCACTCTCTCTCCCACTCCCTCGCTATTGCTCTCCCTAACTCTCCGTCTTTCTTTCCCATTTCCCCCCTCACTCGCTTTCCCTCTTCCACTCTCTTACTCTCTCCCTCTATCACTCTAACCCTCTCCCTCTCCCTCTCCCTCTCCTTCCCTTTCCCTTCCTCCTTTTTCCTCTCTCTCTCTCCCTCACCCTCTCTCTCCTCCCTCTCCCTCTCACTGCCTCCTTGTCCATGTCTCTCCCCAATATAAAGGACTGGAGAAAAGTATTGACAAAAAAATGATTGAAGAGGTTAAGGTGAAGTATAAGTAAACAAAACAGTAAATGATATACTGCCTTTTTACATTATTTATTACCTTATTACCCGGTATTATTGTATTTCTTATCTTGTTTATGTGAGAGTTTTTAAAAAGCTGAGTGAGTGTTATGACACATCTTTGATGCATTTTTTAAATTGGACCTTCCACAAAATACTCCATGGGAAGCCTCAGTTATATGTCGGCTCTACGCGACAACTTCAGGAGGATCACAAAAAAATATCTTATGAAGGATAACGATGGAGTATTCACCAACATTATAATTATACTAGGAATTATTAGGATGGAGTGAAAAACTACATGTACGAGCAAATTTGAAATTTGACACACAATCCGTCATCCTAAATAAAATGTCTCGAAGGAGTTCTCGAAGTTTGTGAAACTGGAAGGTGTATCTCACCAACTAAAAGTTTGCTACTTATTGAACGTAGTAAGTAAGCAAATGAATAGAACCATAAATGCACTAGAACTATGTTAGTCTCCCTCTACCTCTCTCTCTCCCTCCTTACTTTCTCCCCGACTCTACCACTCTCTCTCTCCCACTCTTCCACCCCTCCTCCCTCTCTTTCCCTCCCTCTCTTCTTTCTTTCGACATCCCACTCTTATCTCTTTTCACTTTCAGTCTCTCTTCTCTCTATCCTCTCTCCCTCTTCCTCCCTCGCTCTTCTCTCTCCCCATTTCTCACTCTCTCCCTCTTCCCCGTGCATTCTCCACCACTATCTGTTTCTGTTATTCTCTCTCATTCTCACTCCAACTCTCCCTCTCACTTTCACTCTCTCCCTCTCTTTACTTCTTTCGCCAAATCACCCTCCCACGTCCTCTCCTTCTCCCCCCTTTCTCCTTTTACCTCCCTCTCTCTCCCGCTCCTCTCACCCTATTTGCCACTCTCGCCCTCTCTTTGCATCTCTACCTCTATCTCACGCTCTCTCCCCTCCCCCCTACCACTCTCTCTCCCTTTCTCTCCCTCTCTCCCTCTCTCTCTTCCTCTCTCACCCCCTCTTTCTCTCTCTCCCTCTCCCCCTCTTTCCCACTCTTACTCTATCTCCCTCTCTCTCACTCTCACTCTCTCTTTCTTCCTTCCTCTCCCTCTCAAATTGCTTTTCCCTCTCTCCTGTCTATCTCCCTTTTTCTCCATATCTCTTTTTCCTTTCTACCTCTTTCTCCCTCCCTCTTCCCCAATATCCTCTCCCTTTTCCCTCTCTCTCTATTTCTCTTTCTTCTCTACCCCTCTTTGTCCCTCCCTATCCCTCTCTCTCCCTCTCTATCCCTCTCTCCCTCTCCTTTTCAATCTCTCTCTTCCTCTCCCTCCCTCCATCTCCCCTTAATTCAATAGCAAGAAATAATACTAGTGGAAATTTATGCAAAAAATTTATTTGTTGTAGAAGGCCATTAGAGCATTATTTATGTTTTCGAAAAATAACCTGCAGCGACCATATCCACATAATCCACCACAATGTCTGTAAATTTATAAATAAATCTTATATTGTTTAACGGAAAACGATAATGCTTACCTCAAACTGGCTATGGCGTCAAAAAATCCATGAATGGATCCCATCATGTCATCACCTCTACTACACATTGGTGGACTATCTTTTGTACGGTGTGTGAGTTGGCCATATGTGCACAAGTCTCTTCGCAAAGTGAGATGCCCGGCTAAAAAAGGGCAAAGAAGTTTACACCTACATTGACAAGATTTGTCCTATCGGCACGATTTAAGGAAATTGGCACAAATTGTGACATTGCCTCCAAAAATTTCTCTAGCTTCCCTCCTTGCTATGATGCAGTTCGCTTAAGTTTCAAGTGTGGAAATCCATCCGATTTTACCAATTCGATGCAGTAGAGCACTAGTTAAAAAAGTTTCGCTTGACGTAGTATCGTTCCTCCCTTCGATCTCTT
>JBBHKE010001294.1:34571-44928 GCA_037447655.1 Zygnema cylindricum | reverse complement strand
TATATATATATATATATATATATATATATATATATATATATATATATATATATATATATATATATATATATATATATATATATATATATATATATATATATATATATATATGTTTCCTCTGTATAGCAGGCAAGAAAAAATAGGCTGTGGAAGTATTGCCTATTCAATAATGAGGATGAACCGAAGCAGCATGAAATGTATGCTTCCTTTGAGGGTGTGGGACTACTGTATGTTCATTAGTAAGGACAAAAACGAACTTTATCGGTTCACTTGTTTTGTCTTTTTGTGGCAGGTTGTTGTTGTTGTGGCCGAGTGCATGAACAATTACCTTCTGTTTGGGAGTATTCTGCGGTGGGAATTGATGCCCCCAGAGAAGATTCATCCTCTCATGTACGTGTTGCTCTTGGTTTTAAAGAAAATATCGTTGCACACCCTTATTCTATTCAATCTTTATCTCGTTTTCAAGTGTGTCATTGTAAACGATCATTTTATTCGATATGTATAGATATTGTACATCATTGTTCAAATGTCGCGATGGCTTTGACATTTCTATGTGTTTTTATAGTGCGATGGACTTTTTGGATGAATTGATGTGAGCTATGAAGTCATTGTGTGTTTTTATTTTTACCATTTTCGTTGAAATCTCTCGTATCACCTGATACAAACGACACAAGCACAAATTGGAAGGTTACCTTCAGTTTTTGAGTATATAAGTACAAAATTTGTAAGAAACATTGGTATGTCACCCGTGAAATTTTAATCAATCGGCAAAACTTGAGTCGTCAGTGGAAATGTTACAAGTACAAAATGTGGACGCTTTACTGGTATATAAATCAATATCATTTCTAAATGCACACTAAAAATGTTCTATTCAGTCGCTTTTTCTCCCTCTTCTTTCTTTCGACCTCCCACTCTTCTCTCTTTTCTCTTTTTCTCTCTCTTCTCTCTTGACTCTCTCGTGCTCTCTCCAAATCCATTCCTTTTTATCTTCCTCCCACGCTCTTCTCTCCCCCCATCTCTCGCTCTCTCTCTCTCTTCATCCCGCTTTCTTTACCACTATTTGCTTCTCTTATTCTCTCTCCTTCTTACTCCAACTCTCCCTCTCACTTTCACTTTCTCCCTCTCTCTTCCTCTTTCGCCAAAGCCCTTTCCTTCGCCCTCTCCTTCTCCCCCTTGCCTCCCTTTTTCTCCCTCTTTCTCCCACTCTTTCTCTCTCACCATCTTTGCCATTCCCGCCCTCTCTCTTTATCTCTCACTCTCTCCTACTCTCTCCCCCCCTCTATCTCTCTCTCCCTCCCTTTCCCTTTTGTTGCTTTCCGGACGCAATGCTTCATTAATATGATAAATCTCGAGGGTTTCGCCGCACATTTCACTTTGCGAGACTTCGAACACTACATAAATGGGAACAAGGCCATAAGAGGTTCTCATGATGAATTCGTGATGACACTTTGATTATCTTAATAAAGTTAGACATGGCTCAACGGCTAACCAATAAGGAGTGGTTAATAATTCATAGAGGAAGGTCACCCTCAGTATCCGCTGGTGATTGGGAGTTCAAAGCTGAACAACATGCCCAGAAGGTGCGGTCAATGGT
Organism: Zygnema cylindricum; assembly: GCA_037447655.1. Lineage (NCBI taxonomy): Eukaryota > Viridiplantae > Streptophyta > Zygnematophyceae > Zygnematales > Zygnemataceae > Zygnema > Zygnema cylindricum. Next base: position 43,334 of record JBBHKE010001294.1, on the reverse strand, counting down.
TGAAATGGGGGCTTGACAAAAAAGAAGGCGGCACAATGGAGGAATTATAATTTTCTATTCTATAAGACGACAAAAAGGGCAAATAATCAGTCAAGACAAGGTAAGGAATAAAGGCTTTGGAGACATGGGCAAGCGCGGAGGAGAGGAGCATCATAGAAATTTTTGTGACGACTTAATAGAAAATCTTTAGCACGTTTATCCAGAAAGCGATAGCTAAGTAGAATTTTTTTTGAAGTGAACGAAATAAAGAAGGGAACCGAGTTTGAATGGGCACAGGTAACAATATGAGTGTAAGTTGCTATGTTTGTTAAAATTTAATGCAAAAGTCAAGTAGTAGATTGGAATCAACGTCGTAAAAGTTCAATCTTAAAATTCAATGAGATTACTAACAAATTTGAATTAAACATGATTGCGCTTGGTTTTGATTACAATTAAGCTAAAATTCAACAATGAAAAAAAATCAATAAGGTTGACATTTTATTTGTTTATAATGCACATTATTACATTGACGCGAAAAATTATTCTATGCCTTATCTAAATAACAAATGAAATTAGACACCAACCACTATGGTAATACCCTTCCTTGAATCTCATAAATCCCGAATTTTTATAAAAATCTTGGATTTTGACATCGCTAAGCCTAAGTGACAATTTAACTTCGTAGAGACCTTTGAGAAATTAGCTCGATCGACATTCCTTTAGGCTAATCAAAGTATATTTCTTCCATAAACGCTTCATAGAAAATGTTTTTTTATGTCCATCTGAAAAATCTTTGAATTTAAGAAAGTTATTATAACAACAATTAACTTGTTATGATTCCTCAAAATTTGGGGTTTAAGATATCCCACGCAAAATTTGTTGCATTTAAGGCTCAGATCTATGACCTTTGTTGAAAAGAAGTAATTAATATCCACTTCTTTATTCAGAATCTGGAGTGGAGAGAGAGAGGGGGGGTAACCATGGCTGCCGCCATAGTCAAAAACAAACAAGCAGAAAGAAACAAACAAGCAGAAAGGCAGACAGCAGACAGATTGATAGATTACAAAAATGTTGCACTAAACAACATTTGATCCTTGGTCTGCAGAGTACTATGTAGACAGTAAGCCTTAACCATTAAGGCGTTAACGAAACGATACGCGAATGTGGTTCGGTATTTATATTAAAATGTTATGCCAACAGACCAAAATTGACGAAACGACATTTATAGTCAAACAAGGCTCGCGGACGCGAATCTAACCGTGTAAAATACATGACCGGGTGGACGTCATCGCCCCCGCCAAACCCGAATGAATATTTGGCGGCTTTCGGACATAGCGGCGCGCTGTGCCACGTGGCGCCACATCATTGGACGCCGGAATAGATGGGAGGAGGAACGATGGCTCCCAAGTTGACAAGTGTCAGCTAGAAGGCCATGTTGTACAATGGTTGTACAAGAAGTACAATCGGCCTGTGTACTTTCTTTTACTATACACTCTTTTAATTGGCCTAGGGTAGAGTAGTAAAGAGTTGTGAGTAGGAGTTGAAGGACTTAGCGTGTTTGAGGCGCCTCTCTCCAGGTGACCTTTTGTATTTATTGGCCATCTTTGGCCAGCCATAACTTACTGCTCAGAGGAGCAAATTTATTGATTCTTTTTGCGTTTGACTCAAGGGAGTCTTCTCCTCATAAGGGTGAGGGTGGTCAAAATATTTGTGTGCCTGTGCGGCACTTATTCAGTGGGAAAGTGAAAGGGGCAAATATTTTCCTAGAGGCTTTACATAGGCTGCTAATTTTGTGGGTAAATGGAGACCACAAAATTTCAACCTCAATAAGTTGTCAATGCATTTATTACGCCACATGTTCTTGTATCTGTACACGTGGGTTTCATTATCATATGTGTAGAGGTTGGATGGACCACATCCGATATACAAGCACTCATCTTGCCTTTATTCATCAACCCAGCCTCAAAAGGTAGCCCATCAATGCACCCATGTTTGATTTTCGTATAATATGGGGTTCAGCTTGTCCCACAACTAAGAAATTGGGTCGACTAAGGCTCACACATTACACATCCGAATAGTGTAATTAGTGAGCAAAACATTGAACCACCCATCTGCATGTCGGCACAGAGGAGCTAACAACTGCACCACCTTTCTCACCTATCCCCTTGTTAGTACAAGTAGGTATTATAATATATATGTTGAGTGTGCACGGATCACATCCTAGTATTGAATGACTCACCTTGCCTTAATTCAATACGCCCCCTCTCTCAAGATTTAGTGAATCAATACTCTCACAATCTTGATGTCTTTGATGTTAGTTAGGATTCCTAGAATGTGGGGTTTGTCATGTCCCACATTTGGGAAATTTGGTCAACTAGGCTCGAACCTAAAATTTCCGACTAAGGTTGGTATGCGTTAACCACTAAATCACTAGCTCTCGTGTCAGTACTAGCATTGGGGTTATCAAATATCGGAAGCATACACGGACTTAATCATTGTATTGAACAAGTCATCTTGTCTCCATTCAACATGCTCTCATATAATTAATAAATATTAACTACATAAGCGAAAGTTTTTTGATATTGTGAGCATCTTTTTGCAACTAGTATTCCTTTGTACCTTGTATGGTATCATCACGATATCGTTCTACTATTGAATGTGTTTTTAAATCCTATTGGGTTTCTTCCTTGTGAAAGGTCTCAAAATATGGGTTCCATTTTTCATAATGGTTCTCACTTGTCGCCCTCTTCAAGTAATAGTGCATTCTCCAAGCTAGTCCGCTCCTATGTTCCAGCCATTCTTAAGTTTTTTTTTTGTCTTGGAGCCTTGGATATATAGAGCGATTTTTTGAAATTGGTTGGTGGATTTTCATCTAGCTTCTAATCTTCAAATGTTGTTGAATTGCATCATCTGTTAAGCATTATTTGGAGGAGTTACATTTCAAATCTATCGTTTTTTGAAAGGTTTTTGAATTTTCTAATTTTTCGCACTTCAAAACTAGCTGCCGCCTATCGGTTTCCACTCACTTACAGTTTAACAATTTTATGTACTCTGAAGTGTACAATATTGTAGTGTAGTTTATCGAGTAAAACTTTATTGGGATAAACTTGATATTCGATAGATCGAATATCTATCGATCAGATGTCACGATATGGTACTACAAATCGTACGGTAAATTGTACAATTGGTCAGAGATCTCGACATGATACGATATACCTTAACCTAAATCACTCCACGTATCGTACAAAGAATTGTAGGTAAATCGTACAATCAGCTTTGATATATCGCGTTACAAAAAATATTGAATTATCATTCAATAAATTGGTTGTATATCTCGATACCTGGTTTCTCGATATATTGTGGCGATGTATTGATTACAACTACCCAAAATTAGGTACGTATCAAATATCGGCAAGGAGCCTTCGATACATAACACTACAAAATTGTGAAAACAACGTCATCAATCTGTAACTTATGTACGGTACACAATGAGTCGCTATTGATAGAATTAATTGTTAGTGTAAAGAAACAAAAAGCAACATCGACTATATTTTGAGTTCGAGAGCATGAAGGCCATCAATTCACCAACGCTAATTCACACATCTAACACCAACATGGATACACGTTCCCATATAGCAGATGTTAACATGTTGACGTTCGAGCATGTGATAACAAATTCGTGCGATTTTCCCTCGCGTTTACTATGGGGAATTAAATCCGATGGTGCTTTCACTGTTGATGCCACTAACTTTACCGGGTCGACGCCATTATCTGAAATATTTTAAACTTCTGTACAGATTAAAGATAAGTTTTTGTAAGTGATGATAATTTTGGTACACCACACTTTAGAAAATCCGCTAGAAATTAAATAGTGTTATAAATGATAATTTTTCATTAACACTACACCGCGAACCATAATTAGATTAAAGAAAAAATTAGAGTAAAAAAAGATATTCCGTATGGTAAATCGTAAGGTATATCGTATGAAAAATAGTAGAGTAAATTGTACAGTCAGCTTTGATATATCACGTTACAAAAAACAATGAAATATTGATTAATATACTGGTTTTTTATCTTGATACTTGGTTTCTCCATATATTATGGCGATCTATCAATTATCGGGTACCCAAAATTAGGTACTTATCGAATATCGGCAAGGAGCCTTCGATACACAAGACTACAAAATTGTATAAAGGACGTCATCAGTTTGTAACTACTGTACAGTACACTATTAATCGCTTTCGATGTCATAAATTGTAAGTGTAAAGAAATGAAAAGCATTATCAACTCTATTTTGAGTTCGAGGGACTAAAGGCCAACAATTTATCAAAGCTAATTTACACATCTGACACCAATATGGATACACGTTCCCATATAGCAGGTGTTTACCCCACATCCAGTGTTCACATGGTCGTCAATGTCTGAACATGTGAGAGCAACTTCGCGCAATTTTCCCTCGTGCTTATAATGGGGAATCATATTTGATCGCGCTTTCAGTGTCGACGCCACTCACTTTGCTGGATCAACGCCATTATCTGACCTTTTTTTATACTTCAGTACGGAATATAGAGAAGTGTTTGTACGGGATGACAAATTAGATACACCACACTAAAGGAAATTCACTAGAAATGGAATAATGGACACTACACCGCGAATCGTAGTTAGAGTAAAGAAATAACTAGAGTAAAAAAAAAAAAAAAAAAATTAGAGTTATTAACTCTATTTTGAGTAAACAACCATTTTCAAAAAATAAATTACTCTAATTATCAATAACTCTAATATGGCGTAAATTTGGGGGTTCGATATATCTACTGTAAATTAGGTATTCATACAGAATCTGACAAAACGTATACCTTCGTCATTATGACATTTGCACTACGCGTTTTGTGAAAACGCAGTTACATGACAATTTCATGAATTCAATCATTATTTGTATTTTTTTACTTATTAAAGTACAATTGGGCATGGTCAGACACTAATGGTACGCCACACTTTTTAAAACGACATTGTATTAGAGTTATTAACGCTTTTTCAAAAAGTACCTTAAATAATGTAAAGAATAATTTAGAATAATGTACTCTATTTATGGTGATATAGTCAAAATTGGGGGTGACAAAATTAGCGTGCTTAACTCTAATCACTATTCGCGCTGTACACAACCTATCCTTATTAGGGTTTAGAAATTATTAGTTTAAAATTTAATTAGTATTATTAACGCTAATTTGAATTTTCCAAGATTTCAAAAATATAAGTTTGCTCTAATTGATCCATAACGTTGATTTGGGTACAACGGATTTGACTTCAGGATCTTCACAGTAAAATAGGCAAAAATGCAGAATCTGACAAATAGTACATTGTCGCGTCCTTTTACTCAAATTTGGGTTTTCTACCGTATAAGGGTAAAGTTCCATCAGCCGTTTCTGTAATAGTACGGCTAACTCTACGGGCCGGGTTAATTGAGTTAGTGTTCCATCACGTAGAGTCTATAATCCACGTGATATACATTGAGTGGCACCACGTGGGTTTTGAACGCATATTCAAAATCTTTTAAAAATCATCACACCCACAAATTTTACATCAAATCTTCACTTTCGTACCATATACCTGCGTAACAAGTCATAATACGACAGAACTTTTGTACTTCCTGCAAACGCCAGTCTTTTACGCCGGCTCATTTTTTAGGGTTCCTATTTTCGAACATGACGAAAATCCTTTGCTGGAAATAGTGTGACGAAAGAAATTCCGCGTCGAAGAACCGTTTCGAGATTACTTTTTTCAGTTGCATTTTTAAAAGTACATACCATGTACAAATTTCATCAATTTTCGTTGGTTTTCCATCGTGATACCTAGCTTATTCGTCCAGCGTGTCACTATTAATTTTTTTCTGTATCTACCAACCCACCTCCTACAGGTACGTTAGCAGCTACAGAGAAAAATGAAGTGAACGCCTCGCGGATGAACATCTGACGGTCAGTGTTACCTCCAAGACCTTTGGAGATTATTGGCAAGATTCTCTGTAATGTTGGTTTTCGTATAAAAACAAAATAGGCAGTACGGTTTAGTACAGAGAGTCGCGAATTTCTGTAAACTACCCCACTTTTCGACAGATGGAACTTGACCCTAATTCATACGCGATCAATATCTTTACATAAAATAGGTACAGTCTCATTCTGCATCTTATTCTGAGCGCAGTTTTAAGTCCCATCACGATTATTTTAATCCATGTTTCATACTTTTTTACTTAACAAAGAACCATTTTGTACAGACTGACACTTTCGTACATCACACTATTCAAGATGATCATGAATTACAATTAGGGTGGACTTCCATTAGGCGTCTCAGTAATCGTACGGAATATGCTTTCTATTAGGTCGCGACATTAGTCTACTTTTTGTTTGCGTGGCTCATTTTGCTTGGTAACACGTAGGTTAATATTAGATGCTTCAAATCTTAAAAGAATCTTAGAAAGCAAAGGCTGAAAGCAATATATCTACGAGGGGAGGTAATATCTGTACTTACGGAGGAAATATCTGTGTCACCAGAGGTAAATAATGACTCGTACATGGGGTATTAAATGTACCACCCAAAATTTCAAAACGCAACGACAAAAAGGCGGCGGCAAACTTTGATGGTAGGAGCGTGACGGAATAACTCCGGCAGATTCGCAGCCACCCTGGCGAACACACGTGGCCCTTGCGACGTGTACGCACATATGCGCGCGCTCCTCGTGATTTTTTTGCTTTGCTCTTTTTCTAAAAGGGAAAAGCATTGTAGTCGCCTTCATCTCTGGTGACAACGAGAATTGACCGTCGATGTTTTTTGTGTAAGATCTTGAGCCGTTGAGGGTTTTGAGTTAGGATTAGCGTCTTTGGTGACAAAGGAAAGAGACACGTGGTACAATCCTATTTGTTGTATTTCACGTGGTTGTAGTGGTATGATAAAAGTCCGACAAAATCGACGTCACGCTAAAATGTCGTGTTATCAATACCGGTTGAGTAGCGTACACTATCGTACGTTAAATTTTTTCACGTGCGATTCCGTACATCACGCTGATTTGTCGTTTTCAATATCCGTACACGCCAAAATGTCGTGTTATCAATACCGGTGAAGTAACGTACAGTATCGAACTTTAAATTTTTGCGCGTGCGATCCTGTCACATCTCGCCACGTTGTCGTGTTCTCAATTTCCGTACACTACTATTATTTCAGTGTTGGCGTGACATACGATGTGTCGTGATATCAATACCGGTACAGTATCGTACAGTATCGCACTATTAATTTTGGCGCGTGCGATCTCGTCACATCACGCCACGTTGCCGTGTTCTCAATATCCGTACACTACACAGCTAATCGTAATTAGAGTGAATAACGCTAATTCGGTCGCCTTAAATTTCGACTCTATCACGTTAAATAGAGTAAATGATTCGAATTTTTCCATTATACTATTTAAGGTAAAGTTTAATTAGCGTAAAAAATCCTAATATAAGTTCGTTTTAAACAATGTGGAGTACGGACAACGTCTGACTGTGCAAAATTGTAACTTTATAAGTAAGAAGGTACAAATAATAATTTAATAGAATCGCACTCGCATGTGAAATTGCACTAAACAAAAAAAAAAATCGCATCGAAAAAAACCCGTTCGCATAGCTCCGTCCGTCGACACCATTCTCGCCCGTGTGAACATTTACATGAATTTACATGTGAAAATTTTATAGTTAAACGACAACAGTATGAGTTGAGACAAAAAGTATATATCTATGAGACAAATAGTACTAACGTCATAATGAAGTCAAAATATACGGGTTGACGGTTTTCGTATGTCTAAATAATTTAGTGTTTATAATTACAGCACGGATATTTATTGCCGACATAAGCTAATATAGAGTACTTAAATAAGGTAGAATAAATTTCCTCCGTGAAAAAGTTATATCACAATAATTAGCATTTACAACTCTAATTGTTTTTTTTTGTTTTTTTGCTCTAATTTTTTCTTTACTATAATTGCGATTCTCGGTGTACCGTAATTTCAGTGTTGGCGTCACGTACAATTTCCGTACATGGTACGCACTGTACTATCCCATTGTACATGGTAAAGACCATGACGATGCCAAGTGAATGGTTTAATTCGCGTTTCGCTCATGTAGGAGGTTTGATTAAGCGTCAAAGTTTCACATTGATTTGAGCGTTCAATCTCAATCTAATGAACGATATAAATGAATGGACTGAATATATCATGTAGTATTAAATATTTTAATGTTAAATCTAGAATATAAATTAAACCATTAGCATTATTCAACCATTATTTTTTTAAACAGAATACAAATGGTTTTTGTTTATTTTATATTAAGGTGTTGCATGTCTATTTTTCCTATTTTTCTATATCAATACATAATATCACAAAAAAAGGAAACAACAAAAAAGACAAACAAAATAAAAAACCACAATACAACCTCGATCACATAACAAAAACGCAAGAAACAAATGTAAACATAACAAAGAAAAAAATAAGAAAAACAAAAAAAACCATCAAACTTAACTAGGATTCAACCTACTTAGTCCAAAGACTCAGATGGTTGGAACAACATCATTATTAGCTCATGGCTGACTAACACTACAAACACAGATTTTCTTTTATATCTTTTGATAACTAGAATATGTTGATTACTTTAAGTATTTTTTTTTGTTTTCAATCAAGCATCTTAGTCAAAGACCCAGATGGTTGCATAAACATCATTATCAGCTCAAATGCTGACTAACTATTACTACAAATACGTTGGTAGACCC
>JBBHKE010001294.1:7500-31838 GCA_037447655.1 Zygnema cylindricum | reverse complement strand
CCACTCTCCCTTCGATACATATATATTTTCGACTGTGACTAACGCTTCCTTGTACGATTTTACCCACACTAAATAAGGTGCAATGTTTTCCTAAACTAGCACAACTCTGATAAAAATGTGCGATAACGTTGACAAATGACATAAAGAAGATAAAGCTTTCACATAAAACAGATAGAAAAAGGTACCTGGGGAAGGAGAGATCCGAGGAGGGTACATGTGAGGGCGGCCAAGGCACCGACTGTCATTGCATACTTGGCAATAGCTTCCCTCTCACCCTCCAGTCAGAAAACAAACAACTTTACTTCTCCCCTCCCTCTCCTCTCTCTCTCCCTTTCCCTCTCCCTCTCCCTCTCCCTCTCCCTCTCCTCTATAGAATATTCAAAATATCTAGAATTGATGAAGGGGAAAGGGAGGGAGGGAGGGAGGGAAAGGGAGATAGAGGTACTGGTTGACAGGAAGAGAACCAGATTCGCTCTCCAAGACGAGACAAGGGGAGATGTTGACAAGGTAGTCCACAACCGCCGGTCATAGCGTATTCCCACAGAAGCATTTCCCATTCCGATGATTTTCCGATGATTTTCTGAATTATGATATTTATGAAACTTTTAAAATCCTTTGTACATGCGAAACTTCCTTTCTATTTGTCGAACGGCGATCCTTTCATTACTAGCCTAAAAAATTCACTTCCGAAACAGACGGACGTTGTAATAATGTACGACTTTCTATGAAAACCGTACAAACGAGCATCCTCAAAATATTGCGGGATGTAAAAGTCGGGTTAAAGTACAGTATTGTATTTCGCCGAAAAGCTGACGTAGCCAAAACAACATCGAACGGCTATTTCATTGCACTCGCGCGAAACAACTGCCGTCGTCGTCCTTCGAACATTCAATACTGGAGGTTTGTTTTCGCGCCCTATGTTTGATGACGTCGAAACGTGTACGTTTTCCGATCAGTTTCGGAAAATCAAATGCTCCGGTGGGTATAGGCTGACGGCGACGATGGATTCTTTGTAGTTTGTACCCTTGACAGGACGGTTCCAAACCTCTACACTACAGTACAGTACAGCGACGACGACAAAGTGATTGCGACAGTTGACCCGCGGTCTACGACGTCAAGGATGGTTTGGTACGGACGGATTTGAGTCATCGGGACTTAATTGTACAGCAGCATTAATCACATAACGACGTTTATGTTGACGTAAGTTGACGTCAAGGGCGATTCACGTCCAAACAAATTCAACGTCACGCCAAAATGTCGTGTTATCGATATTGTAGAGTACAGTAACGTACAGTATCGTACTTTTAATTTTTGCGCGTGCGATCCGTCACATCACGCCACGCTGTCGTGTTATCAATATCCGTACACTACCGGAAACGGATTGTTACGTGGAGTATATGTAACTCCTACGACAAATTGTGACGCTCCTGTTGGTCCGCGTGTACAAAAACGAAAGGCCCTTGGCAACCGAAGGGCAAAGCATCGGGTCGCCCGCAACTATTATTTACCTTTTCCAAGCGGCCTATTTTTACACGTTTTGTCTTCGAGAACTGTCCTCCCTGTGCACGGTTTTAACCAACTGTAGGGTTGGTGACGTGGCGTGTCGGATAAAAAGTGTAATATAATCTGACGGTCCGAATTTACGCCTACAACCTTGGACATTTTTTTGTAATGTTGTTTTCCTAAAAAAAAACCTTATGTATGGACCTGAACGAAACGGTACGGGCGTCATTAAAAAAACCCACTTTTTCGCAAATGGAAGTCCACCCTTATTAACACTAATTTACCAAAACCTTAATTAACGTAAAAAAGAAAAATTAGCGTTATTGATTCTATATCAGGTTTTGGGGTCAAATTTTGTGGGTGCTTATTTAGCGTTCATAACGCTAATAACGAATGGCGGTGTACAGTACAGTGTTGTACTATGTTAGCTTAAAGGTAAAAAAAACAAATTATCAGTCTATTTTACGTTAATAGGTCAAAATATAAGGGCGCAGATATTTTGTAATCAACACTAAAAATTCAAGATTTGCTAGTATCGATAAACCCTGTAATCAAAGAATGCGTATCAAATTCTCTCATTCGAACCCAATTCAACTCAAAAAAGGAAAGTACAGACTGTACAGCGAGATGCACAGTACTTACCTGTAGCATTGCAAACCGTACACTTGTCAAGTACATTAGCATCATGCGTACGGTAGAGTACAGTTAGCATTATTGGTGCTACAATAATAATTGGCGCTGCATGGACCACTGTACCTTTCCAGGGAACGTGTGGAAACATGCAGACGGCCGCGGCAATCGAATCTGTCGCCGTCCTATCCCGTTGAAAATTGGCAGTCAATGATTGAAACCATATGTCACATCCCCCGCAAAATGTGAAATCCCGCCTACCCAGTCGAGATATAAAACGCGCGTCTGACAATTCTAAATCGCAAGTTCTGTCGAAGATCCTCGGATTCTCTGAAAAGACCCGCCATCCCTCATAGCCCGAGACTCTTTAACGTTTCCGCAGTTTACGCTTAACTGCTACCATGGATCTCATCAGCCTCCTCATCGCAGTGCTCCTTTTCATCGCATTGTCGCCAGGAGTGCTCCTGCAGGTCGGTTGTATGGCACTAGTAATAGTGTGTATCTGGTTTACAATGATATTGTTGCTGTTTCATTACCTATGAAAATATAAAATGCTAATTGCTAAATGTCACACTACACTATCCTATATTTCTATTGTGGTTTATTTTTTATTTTTTTTGAAGCCTTTACTACACTGCCCATCGTAATTGTCATCAAGGAGTTATTAGTTTTAATACAATGTTTGGTAAATTGACTCCGCATGGTTAAATTGGTTTCGAACCACAATTGTACAGTGTACCACCATGCCATGATTTGTGACCGTACGATCGTCGCAGACTTTTGCTGACGTGGTGTTGCCACTGTACTGTCTGCAGATCCCGGGATCCGACCAGCCAGTGGAGTTCCGTACCTGGCGAACCACTCTAGCGTCCGTACTGGTCCACGCGGTCGTATTCGGCCTCCTATTGGTTCTGACGGCGTACCTTCTCGCGCTCGCCGGCAATCCCGGACCCAAACTGCGCGTCAACTGTCGGCCTACTTTACCGTTTAATTCATTTGTGGGACGAATTGAATCTCATCCGTTCGCCACTCTTGCTGCCGTGATGATGAAAATCCGAACGTTCGATCAGTTTGTCAAATGTGGCTGAATTCCCAAAGCTGTTTTCTCATCTTTGCTGATTTACAAGAGGAATTTGTAACGAGTACTGAGCCGCCACGCAGCAGTTATAATATAGCGTGAAAACGACAAGGTCTGCTTTAGATCATTCTGGACCGTTGCGTGACATTTGTAGCCAACCTGTGAGCATCGCTACATTTTGGCGCGCTGTAGGAAGTCGCAAGTGTTTAGTCATTTTTTTTTCCTTGCTTCTTCGATAGGGTTCTTTTAGCTAAGATTAGCTCATTTTGCACGGAAAGAGACCAAAAAAATGGGGATTTTGAATACATTATTGTTTCTTATGTCCGTCAATGTATAAATGAAAAGCTTAAAAAAGAGAATGAATGTAAAATACTAGAATTCAATTGGCATTTAGGCAATAGGAAAAGATGGTGATATGGTGGATCTTTCTAAGAAAATGTCGGTGGAGTTTTAAGGAAAATGAGATGCAGAGAACTTTTAGCCAATCAAAGTTTGACACGCGGCATGGAAATGGAATCCAATTGTAAAGTTTTTGAGAAACGAAATTAAATATAAAAGGGAAAAATCAAATTTAGCCTTTCCATTAGTGATGATTGCCATTATTGTTAAGATTTCTGCGTCCATTTTCAGCGAAAGACCAGAAAGTCAAAGTTGGTCAAAGTTGTTACAAGAGAGAGAAGTCAACCGGAGTTTTGTTAGTTATATGTATAGTTGATAGACGTGAAGGTACATATACGTAGACGTCAAGTTTTTCGTGAAAACGTGGTCCTTGACTTGTAGTGTACGGGAAGTCAAGTAGCCGTAAATTTTGAGTATTCGTGACGAAAAAGCATGCGGACATTTTGTACTTGGCGGTCTTTCATTGGTCTACGTGTGTCACAAGTTAGATTCTATTTCTTTACGTGACACGCAAGTTGCATAGGTCTACACGACACCTACGCATATAAAAATGTACCAAAGCTATGCATTAAAAAATCATCAATCGAATTATTCTCTCCAATTTTTCCCTGCTAGTTTTGCACTGAATGCTTATTTTGTCGTGGAATTAATCTATCTTCTTTCTTGTTCAGTAATTAAGCTTTGCTTTCTCATTTAGAGAATTGTTTTCCCTAGCTTCGTGTCTTGTAATTGATCAATCCTATGGCCACTTCTTCATAATCTCAACATGGTATCGGAGCACTAGGAAAAATTACAGACATCCGAAAATTTAATGGTAGTAACTATTTACTATGGAAAGCTAAGATGACCCGCATTTTAAAATATAAGAATTACTGGGGTATTGTTGCAGGCACTGAACTGAACCTACTGAAGCTCTAGCGGCAAAAGGATATGATAGAAGGGAAGAAGAGGCAGCGACGTTAATTTTTCTAGCAGTGGAAGACAGTCAACTTTTACACATAGTTGAGTTAGAAAAACCTAAAGCTATGTGAGATAAGTTAAGGACTGTACATACGCGTATTAATCCTTCAAATATTATGCAATTAATAAATCAATTGCTGGATTTTAGTATGGAGAGTTGGGATAATATAGAAACTTATATAAATAGACTGAAAGAGCTTAAATTACAACTAGCCGCAGTCGGCACAAAACTGAATGATGATGATTTGATCTTTACACTGTTTAGGTCATTACCATCATAGTATGCTATGATGATCACGGCTTTAAAAGTCAACCTACTGTAGACTTTGATGCAGTATGTCAACATTTCATTCAAGAAGAAGTTGAAATCAAAAGAAAGGAGGAAAAAGAGTCAATTTCAGCTCTTTATGTCAAAGGCAAACAGTCAGTAAAACGCACTGAGTCAGTAACCGCTTGTGCTATATGTGGGAAAACCAATCATCGGACTGCTGATTGTAGATTTAAAAAGAAAGAAACTGAAACTTCAAGAAAAATATTATTTGTTACAGCTGTGGAAAACCAGGTTATAAGTCTTCAGTTTGTCGTAGTAAATGTTGTCCATAGCCTATTTCAGCCATGGATTACCCTCGGAAGCACCACAGACTACCCTTCAAAGAGTTGTGTTTCAGACAGCACAGATTACTCCACAATAAATAAAATACCCTCAAACTGCACCAATAGGCAGTATACTATAGACATTATAAGCTCCAAAAGTTAAAGCCAAATCCACGAAGGAATCTAGAAGATATAAGCTCCAGAGTTTCACAAAAACAGTTGACAACTTCACAAACTATCCACTTAGACCACACACAGAATATTACAGAGATAACAGAATAGAATGAAATTGCACACACATATATATTCTATATCATAGAATAATTTCACAAAGTTTCACATGAAAGCACCAAACAGGGTGATCACACCAACAGGTCAAAGATGCAAAAAACAGTTGCCATTGCTTTGATTAAACTTAACTGTGATACTCAAAATATTCTAAGTCCTACAAGTTATACTCAGAGAGTTCACTACTGAAAGTACGGAGGCATACCAGCTGTACGGTATCTACCATCTACCTAAACAATTGTAAGTATACCGGATTAGTTCGAGGTATGTCAGACCGAACAAATCTACCCTAATAATTAATTAGCAAAGAGACAAACATGTGTTGTACATAATATTTACAACGACATCTGCACAATCTTCGTATGTCAAAAACCAAGCTACCACTAAGTAAATATCATTACTAACAATCTATACAAGTCATATTATCCGCAGCTGCGTCAGCTGCTTTGTCCGTGCGGATCGTATCAAGGTAAGCGCAGCTGCGTTGACTCGTCTGCGTCGCAGCTGCTCCGTACCGGCGGCGCATATTCATCCAAAATAACCGCAGTTGCGTTGTCCTGTTTGCGTCGCAATTGCGCAGTACCGGCGGTGCCTGTTTCAACATTTCGTTTATTCAACATCGGATCGCTTCACGATCCGCCGACCATTTGTCAGTGCTTGTACCCGCCACTCAGTGAGTCTTTTACATCACTTACATTATATCCATTCGTTCACTCCCCCAATCCATGAATCCATTCGAACCTCCACATGAAATTCCATAGCGCATGAATTGTCGCATACGCACGAAACAAACTTTTCAAAACAACAGTAAAGACAAAAACAAACAGAACAAACCATCATTTGCCATGATCATTCAGGATGAGACTAAACTTTTTCTCACACAGTCAAATGCTCAGAAAAGTAAATGGATTATAGATTCTACAGCATCTCATCACATGTGTAATGACTAGTCGATCTTTTCTTCTCTCACAGCATTACAGAATCCTCGACGAATTGTACTGGCAGATGATAAGATTCTAGAGACCAGTTTAATAGGCAAGGTTAAGTTACAGTTATACTGTGATACTGGTAGTCATGAAGGGCATTTAAAAGATGTTTTATACTTACCAGGTTTAAAGCATAACCTTTTTAGTGTTATGCATGCTGTGAAGAGTGGACTAAAAATCAAATTTTAGAAAAAGAAAAGTGAACGGGGTGAAATCAAAAGTGAGGGGAAGCTAATCGCTCTTGGATATTCGGAAGGGAATCTTTTTGTCCTATGTTTGGATGATGAAGTTGCACAGATGAATTTCAGCAAAGAAGCGGAGACTTTGGAGCTATGGCATCAAAGATTTGGTCATCTAGGAGAGCAGAATCTCAAACGACTCATCGAAAAGAAGATGGTCCGAGGACTTGAGGAAGTCAACGCCCAAGACAACCTTAAGGTGTGTGAAGGATGCGCTCAAGGTAAGCAAAGAAGGCTTTCTTTTCATAAAGATGATGAACCTAAACATAGAAGGAAGCTAGAGCTTATTCATTCTAACTTGAGCGGTCCTCACCCCTTAAGTCTTGGAGGTTCTAGATTTTTCATCACATTTACGGATGAGTGCACTAGAAAAGTATGGGTGTATTTTATGAAATCCAAGAGTGAAGCCCTTGAGAAATTCGAAGAGTTTAGAACCATGGTAAACAACCAGGCAGGAGAACGGATCCAAATTTTAAGGTCGGATAATGGGGGAGAATATACCTCCAATGCTTTTAAGGAAAACTGCAAAACTTGGGGGATACAGCAAGAATTTAGAGTAGCTTATAGTCCTCAGCAAAACGGGGTATCAGAAAGACTTAATCGAACTTTAGTTGAAATTGCACGTTGTTTAGTACATAGTGCAAAACTAAGTAAAAACCTATCGGCTGAAGCTATCCTTACTGCAGTTTATTTGAAGAATCGTTCTCCTACTACTTCTCTGAAAGATATTACACCTGAAGAAGCTTGATCAGGCTTTAAACCACATGTTAAGCACTTTAGAGTTTTTGGAAGCAAAATATTTGTTCATATCCCAACACAGAATAGAAAGAAATTTGAAAAGAAGAGTTGGACTGGTGTCTTTGTAGGTTATGACATAAATAGAAAAGCTTACACAATTTATGACCCAGTTACAAGGAAATTTCATGTTAGCCGAGATGTGACTATAGATGAAGGGAAGGAATGTAATTCAGATGTGACAGGTAGTTTTGATCCTTGGTATGAAGAACCAGAGACTGTCACTGTTCCCTTTAACAATCAAGAAGAATTGGAAAGTGAATCTCCACAAACACTAGATACTCCGAGCAGAGAAGATGAAGTGGAGCTTTCGTCATCGACCCCAATTTCCATTCCAGCTCAAACTTCCGTCATCCCCGATGGAACATCAACCTTTCAACCTTTACCAGTGGGGAAGTTACCGGCACCACAACCTTCGCAAATTACAACCTCTCCGAATTCGATTCAACAATCAAGATTGAAGGTAACCACTCAAAGTGATTCTAATCGGATACGTGCTAAACCAAAACGACTTATTGAAGAAACGAGAGATGTGGGTTTAGCTTATTATTTTATGGCGGCAGAGGGGGAACCGCAAATCTTTCATGAAGCTTTGGAGAGTTATAATTCTGGGTCCTAAATCAGAGTTTGAGAAAGAACAGATGAGGCAAGTCCCTTACAAAGAGGCAGTGGGTAGCTTGATGTACTTAATGGTTGGTACACGCCCTGATTTAGCTGCAGCTGTAGGCTCAGTTAGTCAATTCATGCAGAACCCAGGTCTAGAGCATTGGTATGCTGTTAAACGTATTTTACGTTATGTGAAAGGGACTATAAATTACGGCCTACAATTCTTGAAAAACACCGGAGACATTGATTTTTTCGGCTATGTTAATGCGGATTGGGGAGGCGACCTCGACACAAGGAGGAGCACTACCGGCTGGATTTTCACGTGTTCAGGAGGACCTATAAGTTGGAGTTCGAAGCGTCAATCTTTCGTGGCGTTATCAAGCACGGAGGCCGAATATATGGCGGCTACTCAAGCAGCAAAAGAAGTTATTTGGCTTCGCAACTTTTATTCTGAGATAGGGTTTGAACCCATAGAGGAAACGTTAATTCTCACAGATAATCAAAGTAGCATTGCTTTGATAAAAAATCCAGTTTACCATGCAAGGACAAAACATATAGACATTCAAACACATTTTGTGAGAGAACATGTTGAAAAGAAAGTTTTAAAGTTTGAGTTTGTTAGTTCAGCTCAACAAGCACCAGATCATTTGACTAAAGCAGTTCCTCGAGATAAAATAGTTGTTTGTAATCAGCTCACAGGATTTGGTCCTATTTAGTGAGGACAATTGATAGTATACAGAAAATGACTTAGAGAGGGGGTGTTAAGATTTCTGCGTCCATTTTCAGCGAAAGACCAGAAAGTCAAAGTTGGTCAAAGTTGTTACGAGAGAGAGAAGTCAACCGGAGTCTTATTAGTTATATGTACGGTTGATAGACGTGAAGGTACATATACGTAGACGTCAAGTTTCTGGTGAAAACGTGGTCCTTGACTTGTAGTGTACTGGAAGTCAAGTAGCCGTAAATTTTGAGTATACGTGTCGAAAAAGCATGCGGACATTTTGTACTTGGTGGTCTTTCATTGGTCTACGTGTGTCACAAGTTAGATTCTATTTCTTTACGTGACACGCAAGTTGCATAGGTCTACACGACACCTACACATATAAAAATGTACCAAATCTATGCATTAAAAAATCATCAATTGAATTATTCTCTCCAATTTTTCCCTGCTGCAAGTTTTGCACTGAGTGCTAATTTTGTCGTGGAATTAATCTATCTTCTTTCTTGTTCAGTAATTAAGCTTTGCTTTCTCATATAGAGAATTGTTTTCCTTAGCTTCCTGTCTTGTAGTTGATCGATCCTATGGCCACTTCTTCAGAATCCTAACAATTATGATATGTCTCGTGTGATATAAAATGGGTTGAAGAGGGGATGGAGAGAGAGAGAGTGGATAAAGGGAAAGTTGTGTGAGATAAGGAGGGTTGGGGAAGGGAGAGAAAAAAGAGGAGGGAGATGAATATGGACTTTTGAGAGAACATTCACATCATTGGCTTTATTATTCTATTTTTGGGTGGTTTTTTTTTCAGTTATTCCGACATGCAGGGGATATAACAGAAAAAAACTCATGGAACACTAAAAAAAATTTCTTCGCCCGCTCCAGTTTCTCCCCATTACCTCCCTCCCAACATCCCTCTCCACGACTCTCCCTCTCCAACTCTCCCTCTCTCCCTCTCTCTCGCTCTCTCTCTCCCTATTTTTCCGTTTTTATCTCCCATATTATCTCTCACCCTCTTTCCCGCATTCACTCTCTTAGTCTCTCGCTCATTTCCTCTACCCCCCTCCCTTTCTTTCCCTCTCTGCTTCTCTCCCACTCTCTCCTCCCTCTCCCTGTCTTCTCCTATCCCTCTTTCTCCTCCCTCTCCCCCTCACTGCCTCTCTATCCATGTCTCTGCCTCCCTGTCTATATTTCTCCCCAATGTAAGGGACTGTACAAAAGTATTGACAAAAAAATGATTGAAGAGTTGAAGATGATATAAGTAAACAAAAAAGTAATTGATATACTGATTTTTTACACTATTTATTACCTTATTACCCAGTATTATTGTATTTAGCTGAGAGATTTTATAAGGCTGAAAGAGTGTAAGGTATTTTGTACTTTATACCACTAAATCCTACATGGGAAGCTTCAGATGTATGTTGGCTCTACGCGATGAATTCACTTAAAAAGGTCTTATGAAGTATAACGGTGAAGTATTCACCAACAATAAATTAGTAGTTATTACGAAGGATTGAAAAACTACATGTACGAACAAAAATAAAAACTTGACAGTCATATCTGACATCGTGGAATATATGTCTCAAAGGAGTTCTCGAAGTTTGTAAAATAGGAAGGTATAACTCACCAACTTACATCGTGGAATATATGTCTCAAAGGAGTTCTCGAAGTTTGTAAAATAGGAAGGTATAACTCACCAACTTACAGTTTCCTAATCACCGGAAGAGGACGTGGCATCAACCAAACAGAACCAGAAATGTATTAGAACTACGTTAGTGAATGAGAATCTCCATCTCTACCTCCTCCTCTCCCTTGTTACTCTCTCCAATCCCCTACCACTCTCTCTCTCTCTCTCTCTCTCTCTCTTCGTCTCTCTCCCTCTCTCCCACTTTCTTGGTCTCTCTCCCTCTAATCTTCTCTGTGTCTCCTCTCTCTCCTCACCCGCTCACTCCATCTCTTTCCCTCTCCCTATTCTTCCCTCTCTCCTCTCTCTCTTCCCAACTGTCGCGCTCTCTCCTTCTTTTCCCCTCATTCACCTCCTCACTATTACTTTTCCTCTCCACCCTCTCCAACCGTCCCTCTCACTTCCGTTCTCTCCCTCTCTCTCTTTCTCATTCTATCTCCTCACTCTCTCCCCCTCTCGCCCTCTCTCCCATCTCTCCCTTTCTTCCTTGCTCTTTACCTCTTTCTCTCCCTTTCTTTCCCTCGTTCTCCCCCTTTCCCCACCTCTCTCCCTGGCTCTATCTCTCTCTCACACCCACTTTCCAACTCCCCCTCTCACTTTCTCACCCTCTCTCCCTCTCTAAATCTTTCTCCCTCTCACACTCTTCGTTTCTCTCCCTCGCTCGCTCCTATTTTCCTCTCCCCCCCTATCTCCGCTTTTCTCCCTCTCTCTTCTTCCCTTTCTACCTCTGTCTCCCTCTCTCTCCCCAATCTCCCTCTCCCTTTCCCTCTTCCCTCTTTTTCCTCCTCGCTCTCCCTCTCCCTCATACCAACCTCCTTCTCTCCCTCTCTCTCAGTTTTTCCCTCTCCACTTCTCTTTATTTCCCTCTCACTCCCTCTCTCTCTCCCTCCCTCTCTCTTTCCTTCTTCCCCTTCATCTCTCCCTCTATTTTTCACTCTCCCTCCTTTTCTCCCTTTTTTCCTCTCTCCCCTCTCTCGCCACTTTCTCCCTTTTCGCCCTCTCCCTCCCTTTTCTCCGCTTTCTTCCTTTTCTCCAGTTTTCTCCTTATCCCTCCCCCTCTCTCCTAGAAGAGAGAAGAGACATGATGTAAAGAGGCTTCGGCCAAGAACACTTATAAATCTTTTTGGCTGAATATTCCTCTTGTCTTTTATGAGCTTCCGCTGTGTAATGATTTATGTTTTATGAATTATTTTTGTAAAACTCTTTTGCTTAAGATCCTACAGTGTCTCCCTCTTCCTTCGTCTCTAAAGCTCTCCCTCTTTTTCCCTTTTTCTCTCACTCTTGCTACGATTCATTGAAAGAATCGTACGCACGCGGAATCAGTTTGATTTCGCGAAAGAAAAACTGTAATTTCTAGAATATACCGAAAGTACAGTTACGTGTATTAAGAAAAAGTTCTAGTTGTTTCGCGAAACATATTTGTCGTTTCGTTTCGCGTCTACATTGTCGTACGTCTAATTTAGTACGATAGTACTTTTAGATTTGTCTAGTACTTTCGTTTTGGTTTGTCGTTTTGCAATGTTTCAGTCTTTAGTGAAATTTAGAGCATTCTAGCTTAATCTGCGGACAGGTGGCAGATTTCTAGAGGCTTCTTGGCGGCGCACGCTCACACGTGTCACGCCATGGCTAGTATTGTATTTAAGGGACACCATGGAATGGTGTAATCAATTAATCAAGTAAGGAACACAAGAAGGAATAGAGACAAGGAGATAGAAGAGCAAAATTTGTAATTTCGGATTTTTATTAATATGAGAAATTTCCGCAATGTCTGTTCAATGTTGATTTAATGTTTTGTAATCTGAATGCTTCTGCTATAATTTGTTTGTAAGTGAGCTCAAAATTTATTAACGATCCTTTCAACTCTCTCCTACTCACGCTCGCTCTCTCACTCTCTCTTACTCCTCCCTCGCTCTCCGTCTCTCACTTGCGCCCACACTCTCGCTGTCTCTATTGCTCTCCCTCTTTCCCCTCTCTCTCGCCTCTCCCTTTTTTCTCCTCTCCCTCTCTCCACTCCCAATCTCTGCCACTCTCGTTTCCTTTTTTTGTTTCTTCCTCTCACCCCATCTACCTCTTTCCCTCTCCCCATCTCCTTTTCTCTCCCTGTAGCCCGCATCCACTATATCCTCTCTCTGCTCTCTCTCTCTTCTCCTCTCTCCTTTCCTCTTTCCCTCTATCCCTCTCTTTTCTTCACCCTCTCTCACTCTCTCCCTCTCCCACTCTCTCTCTCCCTCTCTCTCGCCCCCTTTCTCTCCCTCTCTTCTCTCCCTCTCCCCTATCTCCCTGTCTCTCTCTTTTCCCCCTTCTCTCTCTTCCTCTTCCACTTGCCTCTCTCTATTCCTCTCTCTCGCTCTCTCCCCCTTTCTCACCCTCTCCTTCCCTCTGTCTCCCTCTTTTTCCCACTTTCTTCCTATCTCTCCCTCTCTCTACCTGTCTCTTCCCCTCTCCCCTTTCCTCCATCTCACCATCTTTCGCTATCTCACTCTTTCGCTCTATCTATTTCCCCCTCTCTTTTCTCTTCCTCTCCCTCTCTCTCTCTCCTACTCTCGTTCTCCCTCTCTCTCTGCCTCCCTTTCTTTTCCTCTCTCTTTCTCCCCCTCTTTTGTTATTCCTCGCTGCCTCTTACCCTCTCTCGGTTACAATATAGAAGGTCTTAAACAAGAAACAAGATAGTAGTGTATCTCAATTGGATATAAACCAGGTGGGATTTTGGAGTGGGATTGAAAGTGCACCTCCCTCTCCCTCCCTCTCTCTGAAAGACCAAAAGCTCTCGATTCATTATTATCCAAGGAAGAAAAGCCACAGATTTGAGTTTCGTGATATTATTGTTTCAGGATGAAGTCGTTGTGGGGCAAACCTTAATGTGGAAAATAATGTTGAATAGTAATTGACGATGGTGGATGGCATATATACTTTGTCCCCCTCCCCCTCTCTCCCCTTCTCCCTCTCTTTTTCTCTTCTCTCTTTCCTCATCTCTCTCTACCTCTTCCGCCTTCCTCACTCTATCCCTCTCTCTCGCTCTCTCCGTCTCTCACCCTCCTTCCCTCTCTTTTCCTCTTTGTCCTACCATTTATTTTGTCGCGAGCAATATGGCTGAATTCTACAATAGTAACATGGTCAATTGCATTTTCATGAATTAGAGTAGACCTTGTATTTTACTTTAATGTTTTTGGTTTGATAACTTTTTTAAATTTCCCATTTTTAATTTGTAAGGTTTCGTACATTGGAGGTACACGCGAGTATCAATGAAACAAATGTGATTTGATTTCAAGATGTACTTTATTAAACAATAATGTTACTTCTTTGTGAAGGTCATGTTATATTTCAAATTGATCCAATGATGAATATTTTGCTTCATGTTATTGGGTTTTATGATTGATTATGGGGATTTATTACATGTGTGTGTTTGGAAAGAAATAATCGTAATAACCATTTGAAACCCAAAATCAACATTTATCGTCAAAACATTCTTGGTAACATAGAGACGCTAGTTTAGAAGCTAAAGTAGGCAAAGAAATTAGAAAAACTAATATATTAAAGCAACATGAGGGAGTTCACCAATTCTTTAAAGATTAAGAAACGTTCAAAAAAAAAAGCAAGCGTGATTTCTCTTTCCTCAAAAGAGGATAATTATTAATTAATAAAGTATTGTACATCCTCAACTAAAATATAATAGTTTATCAATGTTAATTTGTTATGCAACTTGCCTCTTGGAGTTCCCAAGCTTGAAGTGAGAGCTACACCATGTATCGCTAATAGTGTTAATGTTTTTTTTTCGGTACTTAAAAGTTAAAACATCTTTTCTATCTACAGGCTTGTCGGATTATTAGTCATACGGTTGGTATTGAAAGCCAAGATTCCCACCTTCCGATTGTCGGTCTCCATGTGAAAATCGGCAAGTGTGTACGTAGAAAAAATGTTTTATGTGGCGAAAAAGTTATTAATACTAATAGCGAGACATGGTGTAGCTGTGCCAGGTGTGCTACCTGCAACATATTTTGTATTTTATGCGGCTTTGTATCACGTTTTCGCTATTCGTATTCATATTGTGACATTATTTAGTATTTACGCCGAGAAGACGTAATCGTACTTTTTCATTTTAAAATAAAAACAATTAAACAGCTTTGACTTTGATTTTCAAACTTTTAGATTTAGGTACACCAGCTTTACAAACGGCTTAGATTCATCGTATAGATTCTTTGTCAGAACCTTAGGGTGCGTCTCTATGTACTTCAAACTTAGGGCGTGTCCCAATGTGTTCAAGTAAGGGTTTTTTTCCGTCGTTTACACAGAAAATGGGACTTCCTACTTGAAAATATTACGCCGTACGAAAAATGGGCAAAAACTCAAATACATTTTGCGTCATCTTGGAACTTGAAAGGTACGGCGATTTGGCACTATTATCATCGCGACCCACTTACAGCTCATCTTCACACTTGCACTGAAATCAAATCGCGATCTGCTTTTAATCAAAATACTACCCTATTGACGAATAGAAAGCCTGGGTTGCACGCGTCAAAAGTTTTCATTTGTTTTTTTTGCAGTTGGGAGAATACACGACAAAAAAATTGTTTGTCCGTTTGCTTATGTTGTCCACTTGTGGCCGTCTACAAATATCATTTTGTAGACGTAGGCGATTGCTTATGTCGTTCACGTGTGGGCGTCAACAAATGACAGTTGGCGTCGACAATTGTCCCAGTATGTCAGGAGCTCTTTGCGGTGTACAAATGTCAGCAGTTTGTTCCGAGATCGTTGGCGTCTACAAATGTCAGCAGTTTGGGTTTCGCAAGTATTGGCGACGTGTACAACTGCCACATATTCAAAATAATGAACGCGCAAGTAACGACTGACATAGGCACACTTTGAAAAGTACACCGTAAAATCAGCGCTAAATTCCAAAATAACGTTTCAAAATATCGGTTACATGGGGACACGCCCTTAGAGATTTTTTTTTGTTTTTTAGCGCAGATCCGGCGGACCCGGATTTCGGGTGTCCCTATGTGTACCAAACGAAATTGTCACTTAGGGCGTGACGATTGTATACGTCGACAATGCCCGTGACGGCTGTCAACGTCTACAATCTGTGATGACCCACGTCATTTTTCGTAACTGCTTGTGACGTCGCGTGACTTTTCGTGACATTGTAGACCTACCGCCCTCCAGCCTGTGCCGTTTCACGGTTGAAGAAGATGCGTTTTGACTTTGCGTCTATTGTCGGCTCGACGTGAAATGGCATCGGAACCTTGAGACCCCTGCAAAAAAAGAATCCGTACCGGATGGAATCGGACAAAACAAAACAAACTGTGTACTTCTATTTGTCATATTAGACAAAAACTGACAAAACATAGCGAATCGTGTACACTTCCACGTCGCTTGAATTCGTTTGAAGTTTTTGAACAAAACATTACACTTGCGAATACGTGTTCCTATTTGTTTATATAAAATCCCTAATTTTAAAACACATCGGCCCTGTATTTTAAAGATAAGGTTGAAGATGACGTTTTTTGTCGTCGAAGTGGGTCGAAAAACACAAGACGACAACATGTAGTACATTTTAAATTCGATGATGACGCAAAATGTACTTCTCTTTTTTTCTATTTTATTGTACGGTTGAAACTTACGCGGTACGGCTCTAAGTTTTACACGAAAACGACAGAAAAAAACCCTTACTTAATCACACAGAGACGCACCCTTAGCCATTTTCAGCGGTTTTTTGAAACAGAAAAAAACTTTTTTCTGTTTCTATACACCTGGGCTACAATTTTATGGCACGTGTCGATCTTTAACTCTTCTTTGCTTTCATATTTGTCGTCATCCGTACATAAAATTTTACATCGACGCAAGTTTTTCACACTTTAAGTCCACATGGCAAAGAAATAAGCATGGGTTCATCCGCCAAAAAAGTCATGGTCCACGACAAAACTTGCCGGATGGTACAAACAAGATCCAATGACAGTGAGGTTTGGTTGTACGGACATTACCTTAGACAAACTATTCATTTCAACGGTTTATTATTCTGTTTCTATACACCTGGGGCATTGCTTTATCACACGTGTCAAACATTTATTCTTCGTTACATTCAGCTTGTCGTCGTCCGTACATAAAAATTTACATCTACCTAAGCCTTTTAGTACTTTAAACTCCATTTGGCAAAGAAGCAAGAATGGATTCATCGTCACGATTGGTCATAAAGGATGTTACAAAAACATCCAAAGACAGAAAAGTACGGACCCTACCTTCCACAAAGCGTCAAACTGAAACCGCCCTGCATTTATGATGACCATAAAGCGACATAGAATGTAGTTTTTCGTATGTATAATATTACTAAATTATCAGACGCCGTTCGTTATTTTTAATGTTTCTTATACCTGGCCGGTTCAGATATTTCCAGATAAAACACCGTCATACCTGCAACCGTATTTTTTAAACCATCGCACGTGATTTTTCTGTAAAATTCTTGAAGCTGTGTCGGCGTGGACAAGATTTAAGATTTTTTTTTTTCGCGGAAGCGTGAAAAAGTCGTTCGAGTACCACGTAAAAGTCGATAAAGTCGAAAAATTGTGTCGTTTTGTTGTTACCTCATAATATATGCTCTGGAAACGCATTGAACCCTATAGGGGACTGAAAAACTTACTACATGCCCGTTTGTGTAAAAGAAAAATAAAACCTCTTAAATCGCTATTTCGCTATTACCAGCGTTGTGTTACATGCCAGAAAATACAAACTTTTTTTGTTAGTTTAATCGTTTCAACTTCGGTGACAACCGTTTCTCGCCTTTAAACCCATACTTTTATATCGTAAAATATTCCATGGGTTACCACGAATGTACACACTCTTTGAGATGACTTGTTTGAATTTAAGTCTTTATTTCTATTCTTTTTTTCACACTTGATATCAGTTCAATATTATGGCGTGGTACATAGCTAGTTGTGGCAATAGCAGTCTAAAAGGAACGAGGCCATACCCATCACCACATCTCACAAAAAACAATTCCAAATTTTTGAACATCTTTTTTGTATTTATGTTGTTGCTTGATTTTTCATTTCTATATTGCGAAAAACTGCTCAAACGTTTGTGCCACTCGTCGTCCCATTCCAATTCGTCGCAAAAAAAACTCTATTTGTGATGGACGCACGAGTTTGTATCTTCGTCACATAAAAGTTGTTCTTTGTGGCGCATATGAATTTGGCAGCTTCCATAAGACGCTCAATTGTTAAAATGTTGTTGTCACTTTAATCTGTCATCGGGTTCTTTTTGCCATCCAGCTCTATCAATGGCCAATCCTTGAAGAAATTTCGGCAACATTGTAAGTCATTCATACTTGACAGGTTACGTGCTTCAAGGGTTTTTTAAATTACGTCATCCTTCATCCTCATGGCCCCCCACGTTATGGGCTTGGTCTTTCGTTGTTATGTCACTTGGCTCGTCAACATAATTATGACTTTATCTTACCCATTTCCGCCGTTAAAAATATATGTCCAAATCCACGGTTGAACCAAAATTCGAGGGCTTAAAGGCCCCCCACATGTCAAGGACCAACATGTATCAAGCGAATAACGAAATCAATACAACTTCCTCAAAATCCTTACTTCCCACACATGTGAAAATTGCATTCCGAAGACGCGGCTAGATGGTTCTCCCTTATGTGAAAAAAAAACAATTATTCACACAAGAGTAATCAAGAAATTATCTTCTAACTTCTTTTTAAAGTTCCCTCACAAAGCATTGTTTTTAGCTATTGGAATAAACCAATACCAAATAAAAGTACAATGCGTTAACATTCACCAAAGGGCAAAAGGCCTCGTTACACAAGTCTCACAAGCACTATCACAAATATTTCACACTACATACAATATCATCGGCTTTTTATTCAACCCCTCTACGATAAATATCACCTACAACCATGTTAACAATGTTTCACGAACTCAGATATTCGCCTATGTAAGTGCGCGACAAAGCCGAGAATCCATTGGTCTCTCCTGATTGTCAAGCCACAGAGTGTAACAGTGGAAACAATACTTGCTAGTTCACACGCGTGATGACCTCCGTTGTTGTATCCGCTTGACCCCCGTTGCCACCAGTGATGTTGGTTAGTTCACATCAGATCGTGTTGCCTGGTTTTTTAATATTTATAGCTCTTTGAAGCGTGATCAACCACAACCGACGATCGCTAATCACGTACATTAATGTTTTAAGGTGAGATCGGGCATTAACGACATGAAAACTTTACTCTGTGTGATCAACCGGAACAGATGTTTCTTAATCATGTATATTGGTTTACTGCTTAAAGCTAAGAAAATGATTTGACCCCCATTGGTTCATTGACTCTCGCTAATACACAAGGGTCTAAAACCAAGCTAGAATACTAAATGATTAAGCCTCGTATCACACATTCAAAGCATATACAAATCAAAAGATTAAATGTTATTTTCAAAACTAAAAAAAAATACATATTTTCCAAAGAATCCTTTTTATGTAAAAACTTGCCTTAACGACTAAGACCTTAAGGACGTTTAAACTCAAGGTAATTAACTTTGACCACGTTCAAACTCCCAAACCTAAAATTTAAACCATAGTTTTAAAGTAGGTGAAAGTAGGCCCATACAATATGCCTATTGTACGCAAAACATACAATATGACCTTAAGACCCATATTGTATTGGTCGCAAAATTAAATAAAATAGTAACAGGGTTGAGTTGCACATCGATCGATAGAGAATTAAACGTCATGTCTAAATTTTGAAAAACATTTGGATAAAAAAATATTTTTTTGTGAGTTTTGTGGTATTTTTTTATTTAAACCTTCAGATTTGGACGATCGGACGGCCGCTGATCAAAGTAGCGATCTAAGAATATCACATGGAAAGCCCGTAACAGAACTTACGCTAAAGGTGGCCTACAAAAGGCCTACAAAATAGTGCCTATTTTTGAACTACGATTTAAACCATAGTTGTTCAAAACGTATTCTACACACGATTCAAACGCGCGTACAATACGTAGAAACTGGAGAGGTCAATTTGAAAAAATCGTTAAAAACGTTAATGAATGTTTTCCGTACAAATTCGTACCTGTTAAAAAAATTGAATTGAACAAGTACCGCAGTTTTTAGGATTTCCGTTAAACGAATGGTAAAAAATAACGTGTATGTAAAATATTATCACACCTCGATTGTGCGTCGAAACACCTACATAAACTGGTCAAGGACAAATCCATCAGTGGGTTATAGGGCAAAATATGTAGGCGCAGGTTCAATTCCTGCAAAATGCTACTTTTTTGGTCATAATAAAATTGTATGCCGTTCACAGACAGGCAGCCGTGGCCTTCTCTCTCTACCTCTCCGAGAGCATGCAACTTCAAAAAAAAAAATCACAAGCCATATGCAGATGATTTTTTTCATCATTCAACATTGCACGACGTATATTAATAAAAAAAAAACAATCACATTGCTAACTACTGTCGTGGCGTTGGTAATGGCGTCTTCCTTGAATTTTCTCTTTCAACTGTTTGAGGTATTTATGGCTGCTTCTTTTCAAAAATTCGAAGAAGACGCCCGTACACATTTTGAACTTACGGCGCTCAAATAGTGTGACGCCGCAACGTCTCTTTTTGGAAATGTCAGTAGATGTGACGATAAATTTCCGTACATATCCGTGTACATTTTGTGCAGTTTACTGAACAGCAAGTACGGATACGTGCTTCGAATCTTTTCATCAATTACCGTACAGTTCTGTAATTTTTTTAACAGCTACCGTAATTTGTCGATGGGTTTCCGTTAATTTTCAGTTTCAGTTTATAGTAGACTTTTTTTTGCTATTTTTTGAAAAGTCACGTACAATACGTAGAAACTGGAAAAAAGGAAAAAAACGCGCGTATTGAACAACTAGGATTTGAACCTCTAATTTTCAATATCACCAAATTAAGCTACGCACTTAAAAACTACATGTAGACGATGTACCCTCGCCTCTAAGGCAAATTCCGTCATAATTACCCCATTTGGTAATAACAAAAAGTACCTGAATTTCCAATAATAACTATATAAAAAATATAATATACCGTAGTTAATTCTAATAGTATACCTTGTATCGCGCTTAGTGTAAAGATTTTTTTCGTCACTTAACACATATTTTCTCAGTACACACTAGTCCGATATTCAATTTGAGACCGCCAATCGGAAGCTGAGTATCTTAACTTTCAATCGAAACCGTCAGATAAATAAATCGACAATCGTGTACGGAGAAAAGATGTTTAAAGAGACAAAAAACATTAACAACAGTAACGATTCAAGGTGGTACCTTACCACCAACCAATAAAATAATTTCAGAAACTCTGAAAGCAATGGGCGGTGTTCAGTTTGTACTTTGTAGAAAATTGGTCATAAACGACAAATCAAAAACGACAAAAAGAGAATTTGACAGAATTGAAAAAAAACAAAAATCCAATCCAGTGCACACAAAGGATATGGCCAAGTGCGCCTAATGGGCTCCCATAATCTATCATAGATTTACCGTACTAAAAGGTACACTTACAAAATTACGTGTACTTTTTGTCATGTACACCGCGAATCGTTATTAGTGTCAACAACTCTAATTTGGGTTCTTAAAATTATATTTTTTTTCCTCAAATAGGATACATGATTTTAATTTTTGCTTGACATTAATTAAGGTTCCGTACAAAATAGCGTAAAGAATGAAAATACAATAAAATATAAATAGTGTGGTGTACGATCGATGTCAGACCGTACATAAATGTACCTTTTCAAGTGAAAATTTTACAAAAAATGAATTAAATCAGACGCGCACGCATAGGAACGTGCGCTCAAAAAAAGGGATTAGTCTGACACGTAAACTAGTCTGACACGTACGGATGTTTAAATTTCACGAAGGCGTACGATTTCTAATATTTTGTACGGATACATATATTAATGTATATAATCGTACAGAAAATATTCCATTTTTGCCGTTCCAAATTAGCATAAACACCGAAATTATAATACACCTTTTTTTTATTAAAATTCAAATTCTTAATTAGCATCAATTACGGTAAATTTTCTTCAACACTATTTAAACTTTGACACTAGTAACGATTCGCGGTGTAGTGGTGCAATGTACTATACGCATCAGACGAAAAGGGTCGTTACTTTTTTTTAATTTTTGGCCCTATTACATTTGTTTTGACACTTCTCTCTCTCCCTCTATTCCTCTCTCTCCCTCTATCTCTATCCCTCCTCTCTCTCTCTATCCCTCCTCTCTCTCTCTATCCCTCCTCTCTCTTTCCCCCTCTCTCTCTATCCCTTCTCCTCTCTACTAAAGCTCGCATGAGAAAATAAGAAATAAAAAATCTGAGCAAATATTTTTTTCTTTCTTCCCTTCTATTTAATTTTTTATTTTTCTCAATTCTACCTCAAAAGAAAAAAAAAGATAAAAAAAAAAAAAAAAAAAACAAAAAAAAAAAAAAAAAAAAAACAAATTCTCCAATGGCTTCCCTTTTCCTAATTCAGCTCAAATCTTTACCTTTCCTCCTTCTTTTGTCCCTTCTCCATGTCTCAGTTTCAGTTTCAGTTTCCGTTCCAGTTCACGCCGAACCCACAACGAATTTTGACCGAATTTCTATGTCGACCGAATTTGAATCTAAATTCGACGGTTCCACCAACGAGAGAGAAGGAAAAGACGAAAATCGTTCGTCCGAAGACGAATTCGTGAAACGTTTTTTGGCGCAAGAAGCGATTTTAGAATCGAAAATTAATAAGCTCGATTCCGACGACGGGGAAGAAGACGAATTTTTGACAACGCCGAATTCGTTGCCGAATTTTTACGACATTGAAACGAATTCCGGTCCGATCGGTTCGGCCCTTAACCGAATTCTTCGAAATTACGCCAAACTCGCCGCGAAAGTCCCCTTATCCTCGGAAAACAGTGACGTCACAGGGAGAGATGCTGACGTGGCGGATAATGATGTCGACGTGGCGGAGAATGATCTCGACGTGGTGGAAAGAGATGCTGACGTCACAGGGAGAGATGCCGACGTGGCGGAGAGTGAGGCTGACGTGGCAGAGGGAGATGCTGACGTGGCACCAGTTCTTAGAATGACTGATGTGGCATTGGGAGAGAGGGAAGGAGGGAAGGAAAGGAATGAGAGAATTTTGAGAAGAAAAATGCTTTTGTGAAAAGGGAAAAACTTAGTTTTTTCTTTTTTGTGTTTTTAAAGTGTGTATAAGGAGGGAGGGAGGGAGGAGGGCTTTCTATTTTTCTTTTTACACTTTTTGATTTTTTGGATTCTTGTAAAATAGAGGCAGAAAAATCGCAGAGAACACTTAATTTTGTGCTAGAAAGAAAGAAATTTTAGAATCGTAGATTTTTTTGTTTTTTTTTCCCAGTTTAACAACAACAAAAAGATCCTTGGAGGCTACAAGTGCGAAGTTTATTGCTTTTTCTCAATATTATAATATAAAAATTCGCATTTTGAGGAAAACAAATTAATTGTTTATAGGAATTCTTGTAAATGCTAGTTTTTTATGGTTTCTATTTCCATATTTCCATTTCTTTTTAATTCGGTAAACGGTTTTTCATGTTTTGAATTTTTGGCAATATAGCTTCCTTTTGTTGAATCTTCGTCCCATCAAAATTTACAAAAGCAATGTTTTCCTTTTCCTATTTTTTATGAATTAAAAAATAAACTTGAGTTTCTCAATATATTTATGAAGTATGTACATGCGAAGGAAAAGAAAAACTTATCACCAAATTGAAATTTACTAGAATTTCATGTCATTATCTGACATGAATTATTGAGCTACAAACTATTTATAGCTTCACAAGGAACCCAATTGTGTACCTTTTTTTGTGAAAAAGCATTGCTTTGATGTTTTTGGCCACTCAAAGTCGCATCATAATCGTTAACGATTTCATCATTGGCATTTAGAAACTGGAAATTTCAATTTACCAATGTAAGTTTGGGAATTGCACATTGCCAGTTGAAATTGAAACATTGAAATTAAAACATTGAAATTAAAATATTGAAATCTAAACATTGAAATTAATACATTGAAATCAAAACATTGAAATTTCAACATTGAAATCAAAACATTGAAATTAAATATTGAAATCTAAACATTGAAATTAAAACATTGTTGAAATTTCAACATTGAACATTGGACATTGTACGCCTTCTTTTTTTCTGTCTAACTGTTTTTGTTTGTCTTTTCTTCTTATCTTTTCTTCTTGGTTTTCAATTTCATTTTTAGTTACAAAAGTTGAGCTTAGTACCGCCATTCACAAAGAGTCTGATCTTTACTACCCCACCCATCTTTATTAGCGTTAAGGTTTATTTAGTGCTAATGCGAAATTAAAATTAATAATACTAATTTAGTGCAAGGGGCATAAGACTGTGATTAAATGCTCAATTTTAGATTATTATGACTTTAGAGCATAGGCTGTGACCCTTAAAAGAAGTTTTCATTGAACGACGACTTGAGTAGAGAGTTGCGTCCATTGAAAGCTGTGTACTTTTAAGGGTTACAATTTGACTTTGTCAATGACATACATTGCCTGAATTAGTTTGAGATTTGATAGATCATCAAACCTCCGCCTCCTCTAGTTTAGTTTTATTTTCTTACAACTATTAGTCTACCTTTTTGCTTATTTGTCTTTGGTGCGAATGAGCCGGAAAGGTACCGTTTCTTTTTTAAAAATCAAAAGGTGAAGGGAAATTAAAGGCTCATTGTCCTCAAGAGTCTAAATTCGCCTTTCATTTTTGTCTCCTTTTTAACTTAATAATAAAAAAAAAACCCCTTTTAACCTCATATTAGGAAAAACAACACTCTTATGTCATTTCTTGTTGTTGGGTTTACATATTTTGTTTATTGGGGGCAATGT
>JBBHKE010001294.1:0-2500 GCA_037447655.1 Zygnema cylindricum | reverse complement strand
CTTACGAAAACAAAAGCGAATGTTGAATGGATTGATCCATTGGACAACTCTATTAGTGTTGAACACTTTACGGATTTTTTGGGGTTCAAAAGTACACTGTGGATAACTATTAGTGTTTATGTTTTTTTAGCCACTTAAAACATTTTTTCTCCATACACACGTATTGGATTTTGAATCTGGCGGCTGCGATTGAAAAGTAACATTCTCAGCTTCCGATTGGCAGTTTCAAATTGAAAATCCGACAATTGTGTACGGAGAGAAGATGTTTTAAGTGGCGAAAAAGTTATTAACACTAATAGCCATAAACGGTGTACTATTTTTTTTTGCAGAATACTCCAATTTTCAATTTGAACATCACAGTCAGTCGTACGGTCAAACCGTTATTGTACCTTTTTATTGGTTCTAAAAAGGAAAAGCCCAGTTGAATAATGAAATATATTTTAAGCATAGTTCAAAAGTAGGTGAAAGTAGGCCCATACAATATGCCTATTGTATGCAAAATAAACAATATGACCTTAAGACCCATATTGTATTCGGACGTATTCGTACCAATTAAAACATTCAGACCAAAAAAAATTATTTACACTGTCAGATTCGGACGATCGGACGGTCGCTGATCAAAGCAACGATCTAAGAAGATCACATGAAAAGTCCATAACAAAAATAACGATAAAGGCGCCGACCAAAGGCCTACCATAAAAACGCCTACTTTTGAACTATGATTTTAAGTAGTGTTGTGTATCGGTAAGGATTTGCCGATAACTGATATGGGCCTTTTTTCGAGGACCCGATAATCGACATATTGGTGCGATATATCGCTATCGGTCTTATCGCCAATAAGTAGCCGATAATATCGGCTACTTATCGGCGATAATGCCGATAACGATAACTATCGGCGATAACTGTACGAGCCGTACAGATGAATGTACGGCATGTACACTCAACTGTACGTCTTAATCCCCCGACGCGCCCTATTCACAACCCCTGAGGTACCTACCAATCAGATCATTTGTAAAAGCCGAAAGCCGGCACAAGATGTGTACGGCTTTAGTACGGCTCCACTTAAAACGATGTACCTTTCACATCTAACGTCGTGGCTTTGTCCCTTTATTTTTTGCGATCCACTAGAAACCTGCCACGTGTCAATCCGTCGGCTTTTTTGGCAAAAGCCGCCAAAAATGCCATTCCGAGATGCCGACGCTCACGCTGACCGTCCGCTCGTATTTTCTCATTGAATGTCGTCCGTTCGATTCCGGCGGCGCGCATAATGTTATTTTGCATCCGTTGTACTTTGTGTCCGGCGTCTTTTTACCGTTCCATGATAATCAGTTTATCGGTTCAACTCCGTACGTTCCCGTAAAATTTATGTTCAGTTAACCGCCCAAAAAGTACTACAAAGTGCAATGTATTTTTTCGTCAAATTCCGTACATTTCCCGTAAAAACCGTATATTTCTCGTAAATTTACCGTTCAGTTTACCGGACAGAAAGCACTCCGGACAGGAAGTACAGAAAGTACAAATATATCGGGACCACTGACCGTTCGATAACCGATAACTATCGGTATCGATGTTATCGCGATAATTTTTTTGCCGATACACAACACTAATTTTAAGTATGTTTTTGGTGCCCTAAAATTGTCTCAACAGTAAATGAGATGGGCAGTGTACTACAACATAGAACGCTATTTTCGTTAATATTTTCTTCGTCAAACAAAAAATATTTTCGTAACCTAACAGTACTTCTTTATTTCAAACAGAGCGATGGAAAAATCCATCAAGGTAAAAAAGGGTTCAAAAAAGGGAAATAAACGCTTAATGCTAAAAAATAGCCAAAGAAAACAAAGGTAAAGAAAACATGTGAAGGCACTAAATCTACTTAGAATAACTGCCAAAACTAAGCAAGTTTACTAAAGATGACATTATACAAAGGGAAAAACTACACAACCCTAACAAACTAAACTCCACACCCTCGAAGATCGTAGATATGGATTGGATCTCTTGGTGGAAGATCTGGGAGGCCCCGCCTGTCATCCGCCACTGTGCTCCGCCGCAGAAGGGCCGCGGCTTGCGCCCGTTGAAGAGCTGATACTCGTTGACGGTAAAACGAAACAAGAAGGCTTGGGGAGGGCTCCCCGGACCCCGAGACTCAAATGTCTTCTTCGCACAGTTGCGGAGGAAATCATCAAAAGACTTGTCCAAAGTACCAAAAATTTCAGCGGCAAATGGCACAAATTGGTCCGCCGGGTCTCGGTGAGCGTAATCTCTTTCCTTAGAAGTTGCTGCGTCCCGAGCCGCCACGCCCGTATGTACCGCTGCGCGAGAAGAAACGTGGGTCTTGAAACTCTGAGACCTCCATAAGTCCTCAGAGTGGACACCTCCATAAGTCCTCAGAGTGGACAGCTTCCAAGAAGCCTCTAGGATAATCCTGACCCCTTTGTGTTTAAGCAAAAATAACTGCCACCCTGGCAGACAAAAACTCTGACCAACTTCACCCCTGTGA
>JBBHKE010001293.1:0-106538 GCA_037447655.1 Zygnema cylindricum | reverse complement strand
ACCTTAGTCCCTCCTCTATTTCGTTTGTTTTATGGGCTCATCACATATATGTAATGAATCCACCAAATTCCTCATAATTTTGTACGATTCACTAAAACAGGTCGTCAAAAGTCATGATGGAATAAAAGGAATCACGATGTTCTCGTTTCGAGTTCACCGTGTTTTTTCTTAAGCATGTTGGAAACCACTAACTTTTTTGAGTTTCACAAAACCATAAGAACTCGTAGGTTCTTCATTTCATGGTAACCATGAGGCATAAAATCATGATTCGTGTTTTTATTACCATTAAAACACAAAACATGGTTTCATTTTTTTATAAAACCACTAAACATGAAACACGCTCCAAATATTATCGACAAAAAACTTGAAATGAGTTAGTGAAAAAATCTAACTATAGCATTGAGATTTTTATGTGATATTAAGTGCATGTTCAGTGATACATGCATTAATTTGTATGTCTCGTGGTTAATTTTTGTGCCAACATAAGTTAACATACTGAATATTAGGCTTGCAAGTGATTTGAACGATTTAAGGGTCTCCCTTGCTAATGCTTATAGTGTACAAGAGATATGGGTAATATTTTTTGAGAAATTCCTACTAGTACACCGCGAATCGTTATTAGCGTTGAGAAATTATTAGTGTAAAGAAAAAATTAGCGTCATTCATTCTAATTTAGTGCTAGAAGACGTGGTAGATTATGGTCCACGACTTTAAATAGTGTAGTTTATTCTATTTAAGGTATTAATGTCAAAATTATGGGGCGCCGATATAGAGTTCATAACGCTAATAACGATTCGCGGTGTAGTGTTGACAGCCCATTGTAAACTTCAATTCTTTTGTTTGTCTATTCAATATAAATACAAGTGTTTTACAAATCATAAAGAGAGTTACTATTGTAGCCATATCTAGTCCTTGAACCTAAACAGTGTTGGTAACACTATTTTTTTTCTCAGAGCTCCCGCGGGCAGGCGTTTACATAAAACCGTGAATCTCTATTAATATTGATAAAAACTATTTCGGCGTACCTAAATTTGACCCTCGAACTTATAATAGAATCATGGATGTCCAATTCGTACGAGTTTGGACTTTTCTACGAAAATGACGTAGTATTCATCGATTTTATACTTTTCGTAAAATTCGTTTAGATTTCTCTGTACAGACATGTACGAAAAGCAAAATCATTCAAAAATCTTTAAAAGTACGGATAACTTACATAAATGTACGAAGTAATACGGAAAGTGTAACCTACAAACCTAATAATACGACAAATCGTTGTCAGTCGTACTGAAATATAAAGGAACGTACGACAATGTACCATTGGAAACTTAAAACCCCCCCTTTTAAAAACCTTAATAAGTTTGGATATGTACAAACATTGTACAAAAAATGTAACGCAGTTGTACTGAAATATACGGGAATGTACGACAATGTACCCGACAAACCCTAAAATACGTAACCCCAACAAGTACGGAAAATACGACAATTATACGTACATGTATAAAAAGTGTGCGGCGCATAGTTGTTCACGACGTTTCGTGCGACGATTTAATCGCGACGAATTATACGTAACAAACGCTTTGAACCTTTTGAAAAAATTGTTAAAATCGTTAATGAGTTATCTTCCGTACAATTTCGTACATGTAAAAGAAATTGAGTTTTACATATAACGCAATTTGTACATTGTCCGTACAGTTCCCATCTCTTTTCGTCATACGTTATATTTATATAATTCTGCGTTTCGTTAAATTCGTTCGGTTTCTGGACGAAAGTACTACTGGGTCAACGTATCTTTAATCAAATTGTACTTTTTGGTACAGTGCGATAGTTCTTGCATACCTACATTTTGTAAATTATCGGTTCAGTTTACCGGACAGAAAGTACATCGCGTTTTTTTCCGTTTTATTCAAAAGTCACGAATTATACGTTTTAATCGGAAAAAAATCAGTTTGTACAAAACGGTACTTTATTAAGTAAAAAAGTACGAAACATGGATTTAAATAATTGCGATCGCATGTGAAACTACGCTCATAATAAGAGACATAATAATATCGTACCTATTTTAGTGTAAAAATATGTGCGGCGTAATAATTATTCGCGCGACCACCCAAGTTATAGTTACGAAAAAATTAGAGTCAAAGGACGCGATAGTGTACAATTTGTAAGGTTTTGTACTTTCACCTATTTTACTGTGAATATCTTGATGGCACATCTGTTGTACCAAAACTATAATTAATGATCAATTAGTATTAAACATTTTTTTCAAAAAATATGAAAATCGTAGTTAGTGTTGATAACACTAATTATTTTTTAACACTAATAATTTCTCAGCGCTAACAACGATTCATGGTGTAGTATAGGTATTGTTTTTTGTATTTCAATTGCACTAAACTGTACTATACATCGCGAATCGTAATTAGAGTAAAGAAAGAATTAGAGCAAAAAAACAAAAAAAAAACCATTAGGGTCAAGCTCCACCAGTCGAAAAGTGGGGTGGTTTACAAAATAAAACGACTATCCGTACCAAACCGCAGCCCTTATTTTGTTTTATAATCGCGAAACAACATTACATAGAATCTTTCCAATACTCTCCGAAGGTCTTGAGGTAATACTGACCATTGGATGTTCATCCGCGTGGTGTTCACTTCATTTTTCTTTGTAGCTGCCAACGTATCTATAGAAGGTGGTTTGGAAGATACAAGAAAAAAATAATCGTGACACGCTGGACGAATAAGTTACGTGTCACGATGGAAAACCAACAAAAGTTGACGAAATTTGCACATGGTATGTACTTTTCAAAATGCAACTGAAAATTAAAAAAGTAATCTCGAAACTGTCCTTCGTCGCGCAATTTCTTTCGTCACACTATTTTTGACAAAGGATTTTCGTCATGTTTGAAAACATGAACCCTAAAAAATGAGCTGGCGTAAAAGACTGACGTTTGGAGAAAGTACAAAAGTTTTGTCGTATTATGCACTAGTGAAGATTTGAAGTGAAATTTGTCGGTGTGAAGATTTTTAAAATATTTGAAATATCCGGTCAAAACCAATGTGGTGCCACTCGATGTATAACAAGTGGATTACAAACTCTTCGTGATGGAACATCGACTAAATTAACCCGACCCGTAGAGTTGGCCGTACGATTGCAGAAACGATTGGTGGAACTTGACCCTTAGTGTTATGAACGCTAATCTGTGTTATATAAGTTTATCACATATGAAGTTTACTCTAATTTGTTGAAGTACTCTATATTGGGTTATGTCGACAATATTTATCCGCGCTGTGATTACGATCACTAAATTACGTAGATGTACAAAATATGTCAGTCCGTATAGTTAAACGTCATTATGACGCTATCACTATTTGTCGCGCTGAATGTCAGTTAATGTTCACACTGACGACGATGCT
Organism: Zygnema cylindricum; assembly: GCA_037447655.1. Lineage (NCBI taxonomy): Eukaryota > Viridiplantae > Streptophyta > Zygnematophyceae > Zygnematales > Zygnemataceae > Zygnema > Zygnema cylindricum. Next base: position 103,134 of record JBBHKE010001293.1, on the reverse strand, counting down.
ATCTACGGACGAGAGTTATGCGAACGTTTTTTTTTTCGATGTCATTGATTTTGTTGTTTAGTGCGATTTCACGTGCGAGCGCGATTATAATAAATCATTAGTTGTACCTTTTTACGTATAAAAGTACAATTTTGCACGGTCGGACGCTGTCCATACTCCACACTATTTAAAACGGACATATATTGTAATCTTTTAAACTAATTAAACCTTACCTTATATAGTATAGTAGACATTTTAGAACCGTTTACTTTTTTTTAGGTGATAGAGTCGAAATTTAGGGCGACCGAATTAGCGTTATTTACTCTAATTACGATTCGCAGTGTAGTGTAACCAATGCGTTAGTCCATACTAAAATTGCTTGTTACTTCGTACAAGCGTACAGAAAAAGTGTGATATAACAACTTTGAAACGGGAAAGTGAGTGGCGTTGACACGGGATTTGGTTCAATAATAAATACGGGGAAAATCACGCGAATCTATTATCACACGTGCATGAGAATGTGTTTCCAAATTAGTGCTGGATGTATAAATTTGCGCTAATTATGCCCTTTGAAGTTCAGTTCAAAAGTAGGTGAAAGTAGGCCCATTTAATATTTATAGTGTATGCGATACATACAGTATGACCTTAAGACCCATATTGTATTCGGACATATTCGGACCGATTAAAATATTCAAACCAAAAATTGGACCAATTAAAACATTCAGACCAACCGTCAAATCCGGACAATCGGACGATCGCTGATCAAAGTAGCGATCTAAGAAGATCACATGAAAAGCCCATAACACAACTTACAATAAAGGCGCCGAGCAAAGGCCTACCATAAAAACGCCTACTTTTGAACTGGCTTGAACCAAAAAATAGAGTTAATAACACTATTTGTTTCTTACACTATAAGGGTACGTCCCCATGTATTAAAGTATCTACTTTTCTCTGTCTTTTTGCACTAAAATTTAAGGAACTTTGACAAAAACTTTAGCCGTACGAGAAAATCAATTTTACCAAAGTAAAGTAAACATCAATTCATACTTTGGATGTACGACGTGTTTGTCGTCATGTGAACGCATTTTGGCGTTTTCCCTTTTTTGTCCCCCGGGCAAGAGAATCCAGCCCAAAAAATAACTTCATCCAAAATCACCTCGAGGGGGTGACTTTAGTTCAAGTACCGCCCAAACAGCGAATGAAAAATGACACACGCACGCGCCACAAGAGTGTGAAAATTTTAGGACGAGGGAGAGTCCTCTCGATTTTTTTCCGTGTCCGTCACACGCATGTACGGAAAAAAATCTGCAGGGGTCTCGGACCTCCACTTTCATTCATGGGGTCCTTTGCAAAATTTTGCGCCGTCGTCGCCTCTCCCCTCTCCCTCTCACACCATCGCTTTAATCTCACACTTCTTAGAATGAGACACGACAATATTGGTATAGAATGAAAGATATTTTAAAAATATTATTTTTGACAATTTTTAGGTTTTTTTTTAATGGCAAGTCGAGCGAGAAAAATAGAAAAAACGAAATCGGAAAACCATGGCAGAAAGATATTGAATCAGTGACGTCGACGTTGTCACAAGTGAGCGTGACGTCACAATACCACCAAACCCTAAGCATCTACGATTTCACAAATATCTAGACGTCTACAACTGTCGCTGTTTTTGTTGGCGTCACTAATCGTCGGAATTTTCGTAGTCGCCTTCAATCGTCACAAGTTGTACCTACGTCTACAACCGTCACATTCCAAAGTTCCGATTTCATTTTCGCACATAGGGACGCTCTTCAAAGTACTACGGAGAATCCTACTGCAGTCCAAAATGCTTTATCAAAGAACCGATTACATGGGGACGTACCCTAAGCGATTCACGGTGAACGACTCTCCTCGCGCAACGTGTGTGTCCATCGAGGATCTCACTTATCGTGTACACCGTTGTATCGGTATTACTGTTAACGTTTTTTGTTGCTACAGTACTTATAGCAACATTTCTCCGTGCACACATTTCGGGCTGTTAGCGCATTCTCGCTCTCCAATAAAAAATCTGAGCCTGTGTGCACAGAGAAAATATGTTTAAAGTGGGAAAAAAAAACACTAATAGAAAGTAGACGGTGTAACTGTACCCGCCGGGAGCTCTCCTTCGCGAAGCTTTGATACTGTATCCTAAGTGCTTCACTTTCAAATTCTCTATGGCTATTCTTTCTTCTTCCTCCCTCTCTCCCATTCCTCTGCCTTTGGAAGGCTCTCTAACTTCTCTCCAGTCAAAGCCGCGCTTATTCATGGTTCTGCATCCTCAGACATGCCTTTTGTTTTCTCAATTTTTGAAGCCCCGGTCCAGTTTCGGAAGCCTTACAAATGCTCGGTTTCATTACCAAAAAGGAAACCAAATAGGATGGACCAGAAAGAGTAGGATTTCTGCATCAAATAATTTTGCAGAAACAATGTTGCAGAAAAATGCAAATGTAAGACCTTTGTCTCTCAAGATTTTATAAGTATGCATTGTGAATTTAACTAGAATTGAAGTCGATGATTAACGAAAGGTTTTGGCGAGGTTAACGTTGATTGACATAGGGTATGACATAACATATGGTATGATGTTTCCCTAGGTTACGGTAACAGGGAAACATCATGCCTCCTCTAATTTGATGTTTTGTGAATTTCATAACAAGAAGAGCTATTTCTCTTAATGGAAGTGAGCCGTTTGCTTTTCAGGATTCTGCAAAATCTAGGGTTCTACGCTCTATGCTGAGCGCAATGGTTCATCCTTACATGGAAAAGAATTCAACTGCTGTTGCTGCAATGGAACTTATCCGCCGAGAGGAGGGAGGGCCTATCCACTTCGACCATTTCGCATTCCGTACTTTTGGGGTATGTTTTTGTCAAAAACAAAAAAAACAAGCAAAAAACGTTCGTACATTGTCAGTGGAACAAGATGTTGGTGTTAAGTCAAGGCAAGGCTACGCCTAAATGCTTTTCATTCCTTACTAACCTTAGGACAATAATTGAAAAAGAGAATACAAAGCTACACCGCAATCGCTATTATTGTTAATAGCACGAATTCGTTGCCAGATTTTTCTGCTCTCTGGCCACGAAGTAGTAGTGTTCATAACACTAATCGTTTTTTCTTAATGCTAATTCTTTAAACAGTTTTAAAACATCCACGTCATTTAGAATGAATTAGAGTTAATTGCACTAATAACCCCATGCTATTAATTTCTTTACTCTAAAAACGATTCACGGTGCAGTTGTAATACTGCTGATGTAAAATGATGACCTGCAGTTCATGTTCTCACCGTAAGTTTCTGTTTATTCAGGTAAGTGGTAAGTACAATGCCGAGGGCACCGCCGCAATTGGGTACTGAGAGAGAGCCTTAACTAAACCCATTTTTGGTGAAGAGAGCACATTGCATGATGGTCGTTTTTGAATAAAGGTCTGCCATTTTCCCTTTCTGCCTCTCCATGCAACCCTTGCCATCCCTATCTCTCAAACATTCTGTTTATTCACATTTATCAGGTCAGTGGATTGGGAATCCCATCTTTAAGCCAAGTGTTTCTCGAGCTTGGGTATAAGCAAAGAGACGAGCTTTTATTTCCTGCCAAAAAGCTTAGGGCTTATTGGTTTTCACCCCCTGAAAGTGACAAGCCTGACTTGAATGGAGATGGAACCAATGGCCCACTGCCACGTATCTTCATTTCAGAGCTCCTTTTGGAGCAGCTAAGCGAGGATGCTCAGGTGATCTAATTGCATATTTTACAACGTCATGGTTTAACAATTGTCTATTTGAAACCAGACAGTAGTGACATTAAAGCACAATTCATCTTTTTACCCTGCAGTGAGACCCTGGCGTCAAATTATTTAGCTCAAATTTAATTATTTAGCTCAAAATGAGTTGAGTCAGCCGCATAAATTTCCATTTTGTGATTTAGTTGATAGGTTTGATGTGAAGTGGTTGCGCGGATTTAAACCTAAATCGATCAAAGGTGATGCGTGACAGGAAATTGTGAGGTCTTATACAAATGAGGCCGTTGGTTTGGCAAAATACACAGCTATTGTGGGAGGGACTCCATGGCCAAAACCTCGGCTTGAACACTACAAACAACTTGCCAGGTGTCAGTCTATTATGCTTTCATCCCACTTAAATCTGATATTTTAGAAAGGATATTGGAGAAAAGTAGCGAGTCATGGTTTTATGCAGTTTATAAGTAAGCTTCCTAACAACAGTATGTAAAAGTGCAACATTTGTCATCTCTATAGTAAATAATGTAACTTTCATGAAATTAGTAACAGGAGAATATTTAGCGTGGTCAAAATTGATGGCAGTTCAAGGTATAACTTTCTTCCTTCTTCCTTGAAAGTTGATCACAGCAAAATGTATAGCTGCCTTGATGTTGACATCAGTTAAGTGTGCAATCTCGTTGATATCGACCTCAGTAATATGTGTTGAAGGATCAAACAAAGAGGGTCTATCCGCATGAAAGTTGGTATGTGGGATTCGAGTTATGGTTGTGTCTAAAAGAACATAAAGTTCTGTACATGACAAATCGGGGATTTCACAATTCTTTTGAACGCAACTATAGAGTGATAAAGCATTTGTTGTTTTCATTGTAAAATCCTTGTCTGTGGATTCTTTCTATTCGCAGAATCGTGTAGGTTTATGTTTTAGGCTCTCATTTTGTTTGTGCTGTTTCACTGATGAATAGTAATATACTAACATTTTACTGTTTTCCATTTCCAGAGAAAGTGAATATGCGGCATGGACGCTCGTCAATGGATATGCTCTCAACCACACGACAGTTTCAGTCCATCATTTGAAATCTCGCTTGGGCGATATTAAATTTCTGAACGATTTCCTTCTTGCGAATGATTTTCGATTAAATGCAGAAGGAGGAGCTCTAAAAGGTGAAACTCTTTTGGCCCAATTCTGTAAACTTTATAAATCACGTTAATGGTTCTCTGCTGGTTGGTTCACCTAAGTAGATAACAAAAATGAAATGAGTTTTGCCAGGATACTTGTATGTCTAAACTTCACTTCTAAGAGCAGTTTCCGTGCAATTCATAAAAGAGAGACTTTTTCGCTTTTAAACTACACCGCCCATTGTTATTAATAGGAATTATGGAATAATGTTAAAAACACTATAAAGTGTTTTTCGACCAGAAAAAGTCGTGACTAAATTAGTGTTGTTAACTTTAACAGCGATGAGCGGTGTAGTTTGTAGCCTGTAAATGATATTTATTCCCGACAATTTCCAATTCATATGGAGACTGATTTCCATGGTTTCTGTTGCAGTTAGTCCCGACGGTGGGCTCCAACAGAGCTCAACCGTCGCAGACTCAATCCCGTTCTGTTTTACGGAAGGCGTTACGGAAAACATTCCGGCATCATACATCGAATTTGCAGAACGTTTGGTGCTGCCTGAATTCAAAAATTTGCCTCCAAATCAGGTCAGTAGAAGTTTTTTTTAAACGGTCCTCCCATTGACAGAAAAACAACGGAAATTGTTTCTCTCTTCCGTTTTCAGTTTCGAATGTCAGTCTCATCCATGAGCTCGGTTGTAATTAGTGTTTAATAATTTTTCAAGTTTGCTATTTCTCGGTTTAGAGATTATTTTTCCGTATTTTTGGAGTCCACGCTTTTGTTTTGAATTCAGAATGCCAAAAGTCGAGTTTGGAGGGACTTACGATTTGTGGATATCTACAAGTTGACTGTAGGATCAGTTTATGTTTTTTGCTTTGAACCAGTCATTCGTATATTTTTAATTATTTATGTTTGGCAAGTCACAGTTGAGTCAATTGCGTTTTCTTTTCTTTGTTCGTATTTGTGTTTTTTAGATTGAAGAACATCATCGACGTGAAGGATTTGAAGTTGGAAATGCGGATAAAATTTTTGAGAGCACATATGTGTCAGCATCTCAGTGAAACCAAACTTTACATAAAAGCTAAGTTTGATGTATAAAATTTTATGTAAGAATGATAATGAGTGCATATGTAAATAGATGTAATTTTAAGGCAAGGGTTAGTTATGTATAGAAAAGGAAGAATGTATATAGAAGATCTTATTTGATGTATAGACTTGTACAAATTTGGAATAGTAACTTTCTTAGTTTTTTATATTTGTTTTGTTTCACAATAGTGAATTTCCACACTATTTAGTAGTAGATTTTTTCTTACTTTGTAACAAAGGTTTTTCTTCGTTGACATTTCATTGGCTACATTCTTTTCCAGTTACGGCGAGCTTTTGTTGGCTTGTACTACAAATAGTGTAGTTAAAAATTTGTATCGGTGAAAGGCGAGATTAGAGACTCTATAAGCGATTAAGATTTGAGCCCAGATTTCAGTGTGGAGCCTGATAAGCATCAACGAGTACTTCTTGCAAATCGGTTGTCAACAATCATTGTCATCATGTTGTCTATGTTGAATCTAAAAGGGGCTTATACGGGAATAATTAATTTTGCGGGATAACCGTAAATATGTTCTGGCAAGCAATTGTTGATAAAAGTACAAAAATTTGTGCAGTTTTGTGCTTTTATTTCAATTACTAGCCATGATTTGCCAGTAACCCTGGAAATGTACTTTACTCTTTTACGCAAGGCAAAGTGATTCAGAGGGTTGATGCACACAAACTCACCATTGTCGTGTGATGTTTGGATGACTGTGGGGGATTTGGAGCATATCGGGAGACACTCTTTATATCGTCAAAGTCTTACTTGTGTTATCTTCCGGAAACAAGATAGTTCTATGTAAGTTAATGTGGTATAGTTTAGTAATTATGATCGTTAAGACCGGTAAGTATTCATTTCTCAGTTGTTTGTGGTGATAGATGTAAGCAAAGGACACTTCCATATGTGGTTAAGTTAATACCAAAATTGGTGTCTTTTCACTGAACTACTGCACATAAAAAGGTATAACCAACAGTAATTTTACCAGCATATTTTAAGGTATCTTGACTGACCTTCAAAATTCGTAATTCGTCCTGATTTGGCAGTAAGCTGTATTCCTTTATTCATTTTTTTGTATGCCTTACGTACATAATTTCCTGACTTACTGTAATTGCTCGTGTGGTGTAATTTTCCGGGTACCAAGCAGGCAAGTGCATCGTGAATGCTGGGTTGTGTTTGACAGAGACAAAGTTATTAGAAGATTAAACCATACATGTTTATTGTTTCAGAATGTTGTTTGCGTTATGATGAGGTCGGGCATTGAAACGGATCATGCCATTACAGTTTCAGTTTCCTTTTGGCTTTTCCTTTCTTTTGTTTCCATGTTCTTGGATGGTTTGCCTTCGCGCATTATTAATTAAGCTTATAGTTATTATTATCAGGGTAGACCTGCTTTGGTTGCTTCATACCGCCCAACCAAAAGATGGCAAGAAGTGACATTTGTAGCCAATTGGCAAAAAAGGTAAGAGTGGTATTTGAACTGTGGGGCTGCCAGCTAGCGTAAGTGGACAGAAGTGGGAACTGTCTTACTTGTTCTGATCATATTCTTAATACAAGTCCGAATATTGCTCTTAAATTTAATATTTACGATGCGAACAAGTGCGCAGATTTTGTTCATAGTTTACAGTAATAATCTGCCATCATGCAAGTTTTTACTGTGGTGCTGATCAGCCTTCATCATCTTCGTCATGAATGGTTTTTGTCCATCTGAGCTCCAATTTTGGTAGCAGTAATTAGGTTTTCAAATAATCGCAAAATTATTTGTTCTTTTGGAGAGCCGAAGAGAAAATGTGGCCATGCTCATTCTGAACAATAAACTTTGTTGAAGCTCTCTATCGCGCTAGAGCAAACCAAAGTTTTACGACGAAAGCCTGCGCCAGACATCTTTAAGTACTAAAGAACGCATCATATCATGGTGTACTTATTGAGAAGCAAAATCAGCCTTTATGGTTCTGTAATCTGAAGACAAGCCAGGATACAAAGCAATTTGGCATCGAGGTTTGGTGTATAGATTGCAGGTTTGTGTGGGAACCAAAACGATCTGTCCAATGGAAGAAAACCTCGCAGAGTTCTGCAGACGAAAATATTTGTCAGAAATGGGATTTGAACCCATGCCCTTTCGGACCAGTACCTGAAACTGGCGCCTTAGACCAACTCGGCCATTCTGACTTGTGTAGACAACACCAAAGCTAAAATTTTATACTTGATGACATATAACGCTTATTTTTTTGAAATTTGAATTTTGGCATTTGCATTCACTGTGATTCTGCCTCCGGAAGTTTGCCCCTCAACATTTTACTAGGGTGGCTCCCTCCAACATTCCTATACTTCATCTTTACGCAGAGCATGAGACATTCTGCCATTTTCGATCAACTCAAAATAGTTTATCAAGCAATCATTTGTCACTGTCTTGCTGCCGGAGGAAACCTGAAATAGCCCATTTTGAAGCGGAGAATGTGGAGAAGGCCATGGAAAAGGTCCAGTCTCTCAAAACCGTTTCTGGATTTTTCTCATGCTACCTTCTGTCTTCTCTTAATCCCAAAGCGAAAGGAAGGACTTATATAGGGTGCGTATTTTCCGTACATTTCATTTCTTGTTCAACCTTTTGCGTACCATAATCCTTATCATGTGTTCTCTTAGCCCTTTCATTGTTTTCATTTTCCCAATGATTGAGGAAATTCTGTGTGTTTCTTGAACATGCCCTAAGAATTGCTGCGATTCTTACCGCTATCGTAGAATAGGGTTCGGTCTTGTATTTAGAATGTCACTTTTGGAGATAAATTTTACATATATTTTTAAAAGCTGTTTCAAATTGTTAGTTTTGGATGATATTTTCTTTTACTTGTAATTGGTCAAAAGCTTAAAAGAATCAGTGGTCAATCAAGTACAGTCAGTATTAAATAGAGTAGCCAAAGCTGGTAAGAAATTAAGGAGTTTGTATTATGATTGCAGGTTTGTTTTGCTCATATAAATAGGTCTCTGATTTTGGAATGGTCAATTGAAACACCGATGCGGAAAGAATCGAATACATTTTTTATCACCTATTTACATTGATTAACTGTTTTGCTCTGTCCACCATGATTAGTGTGGACAAACATAGGCATCGCCCATACCGTTTCCTTTACTTGAAAAGAAGGCTCTTTGTCAAGGACGCTAAAATATGTTGTCCCCTAATGTTCATACGGTCCACACTGTTTATGGAAAGCCGAGCAGTGCGTCTACGTAAGGAACACGCATTACTTCCATTAGAACAACATTGTATGAAAAGTCAGACATATGGGTTTTTTCAGGCTCCTATTCAGTACAGACCATGGACTTGTGTGTAACACATTTTGTTCAAGTGAACTTTGCCATCATAAATGCAGATTTATAATGGTACCATTACTGAACTATACTGGTGATGAGCGTCCTCAATTTCTATACACGCTACTCTTCCTCTGATTCACACATTATTCTCACTAACTCTAAACATAATCTTTAATAAATTCAGCTCGGTACAATACACAAGTTTCTGTGAAACGCACCTGGTTTATAATAAATTTATGTACCTTGGTGTCGATTAACATTGGCAACACTGGTCTTAAACTTGTCAACAAAAGCTACAGTAATAGTAGTGAACATTCCGCTATGAAGTACAACCTGACTCATCACCCATCAAATGCCATAACTCAATCGAATTGAGGAGTATTGGTTACTACTAATAGGATTTTCTTCAAAAAAAAAATTTTTTTCTCTTTTTCCGTCAGTTTCACAGTGAATCCAGCGAGGCGAATTCGGCAACACAATGGTGACATCATGCATGGAGCATATAAGACGAGAAAGCTTCGTCCTTGGGAGATGGTACTTGTCGTCTATGGCTTCCCAACCAAGGTGGATGCTTTACAGGTATGAAGGATAAAGGGAGGAGGAGATATGACAAGAGAACAGCTAGCCAAACCCCTCACCTTTTTGAGCAAGAACGAGAAAAAACAGTTTAGTCCACATGTACAAAAAAAGAAAGGCGTCCAGATTGCATTCTAAATCGCAACGTACATGAGTTAATATAACATCAAAAACTACTGAATAATGCTAACCTTCTATATTGTAGTGCATTTGTCACTTTCACAACATGATTTATCCACAGACGAATACAACCATAAATAGTATTAACACTATTCAGATATTCTCTTTGAAGAAATCCCAATGTACAGGGAAATGCCCTGTTTGTATCCTTCAGATTGAAATTGCTTCTAATTGAAGCGCCATATAGAGAAAAGGGGTGTACTTGGACATGTTGACTTAAGGACAAATATTTCCTAGGATTTGAAACTTTCGTCAGGCCTCTGATTATTTTTTCAGTTTGTAAGTTAAACACGAGGTTGCCCACTAGAGTGGCGTATTGTATTAGATTTGAAGCTTTAAGCTGCTTACAAGTTCATTTTTGATTGATGGAAACGTTTATGGATTACTTAATCTAATTTGCATAAATGAATATTATATCAAACTTATGAATAGAAAATTAGGGTTTTGATAAAAGATCATGGCCAAGGAGTTGTCTTTTAGAGCACACAAAGCTGTTTGTATTACTCGTGTTGCACACAAAAGACAAAAGCAATTTCATTGTCAAAGAGAAAAACAAAAGGTTGTTAAGAGGAGCTACAGATGGGACAATATTATGGTCTCACTAATTCATGTAGAAAAAAATAAATCTGGACGCTTTTTTGTCCGCGTGTTTTTGTTTTTCAGTAAAATCACACATCAATTATTTGAGGGTTGAAAGTAAACTTCAATGTCGCTCGTTTTGTGATTGTTCTAGTTAAAACCATAAATAAAACGGTTTATCCATTTACTCTTACAGAAAAACAAATTGTACACAGATACTATTTCTCACCCTCGTCCACTTTGAATCATTCTGGTCTTGAAAGACAAAAATAAGACTCTCACTGTTTTGTTTATCAGTTTCATTCAGTTTTTCTTGTTTTGCTTTCTTTCTCGATTCCTTTCCTCCCTTCCTTTTTCCTTTTGCAGTTTGAGTGGGCATGGCAACATCCTTGCCGGTCAAAGGCAGTCAAAGAGGTGGCAGCGTCCATTAAGTCGTTGACAGGTGTCAAAGGAAAACTGCAAATTCTGTTTTCCATGCTAGGACTGCCGTCGTGGAGTAGGTAAGAGGGCCTGCTACGTGGCAAAATCCCATTGGTCCCTGTTTTATACAAGGTGTTTTCCATCGTCTTTTTACGATAATCTCAGGGTTTTCATATGATCCTGTCTGTTTTTTTTTTCCTGATCTATGCTATCAGTTGCCGGAATTGAAGTTTCTGACAATCAGTGAGACTGAAACTGAGGTTTCAAAGATCTCGTGTTTGTATTTCTATGCAGTATGCCGATTACAGTCAATTTCCTCACAACGCGACACCTGGCACTTCGTCTTAAGTGTCCCTCTCTCCCTTCTCACATGTGTTCGGTTGTGGCTCCTCTCTCAGAACTGCCACGTGGCAGCACAGGAGAGGAAGAGGAGGAGGGTGAATTGGAGGAAGAGGATGCCAGGGAGGAGGAGGAGGAGGATGAGCTGGGAATCTCAGGGGAGGAAGGTGGGCGAGGGGAGGAGGAGGAGGAGGGAGAGAGGGGGGGGCGTAGATTTCAGGATCCGAATGAGAGGAATTGGATGGGTGGGAGAGAGGATGAAGAAGTAGACGTTGGAGGATGGGAGAAAGGAAGGAGGAAAAGGGGAATTGGGGAAAATGATGTGCCAAAAAGGAGGGGAAAGAAAAGGAGGGAAGAGGAAGGTGGGACAGGGGATGAAGGGGCATTAAGATGCATTTTGCCAGATGTTGTGAGTGGTGATGGGGATAAAATTGATGAAAAGAAGGGGGAGAAGGGAGGGAAGGGAGAAAAGGCATTGAAGAAAGTGAAGAGGGAGAAGGGAGAGAAGGGAGAAATGACAGAGATAGAAGTGAAGACAAGGGAGGAAGAGAAGGGAGAGAAGGGAGGAAAGATGGAGATAAAAGTAAAGACCGAGGAGGAAGAGAAGGGAGAAAAGACAGAGAAGAAAGAGAAGAGAGAGAAGGGGGAGAAAGGAGAGAAGAAAGAGAAGAACGGGAAAAGAGATAAGGGGGAGAAGGGAGAGAAGACTGAGAAGAAAGAGAAGAGGGAGAAGGAAGGTAAGGGAGCCAAGAAAACGAAGGGAGAGGATATACAGGGGCAAGAGAAGGGAGACATGGGAGGGAGAGAAGAGGAGGCAGTCGGAAAGCTAGAAAAAAGAGGATTGAATAGGAAAAAGAAGGAAGCGGGTGAATTTCAGAGAGAGGAAGGGAGGCCTACAAACTTTAAAGGAATCTCTTCAGATATGATGAGCGGAAATTTCAGGCATTGGGAAGAAGAAAATACTAGTTTTTTCAAGGAAAAATTGTCAAAAACTTTACCGGAAAGTTTCGATGACCTGAATGAAATGGAACTTCTCTCTGTCCCATCATTCAATTTTCTCGCTCCTTCTCAGAAAGAAGAAAAAAACAACTTTCTTTTTGAAAACTCTTTTGCCAAAAAGTCTTCAACTTTTCTCCTCACTTCTCCTCCGAAAAAACTCACAAAAAATGGCCTTTCTTTTCACCTATCTCCTAATCTTCAACCTACTACTCTAAACATGGACACAAAAGAAATTTTAGTGGAAGGGCTACCAAACTGGAAACGAATCGTATTTGAGAAAGAAAATATAAGTCCAAAGAAGGTTAAAAACCATTCAGAGATTAACTTTTCTTCTGAGAATATAAAGATTCTTTCTTCTATAGAACAGTCAAAGGCTCCTGTCATGGTTCCACCTGTCATTGATCTGAGTTTTTCTCCAACTTCTGCTTCTCCTTCTCCCTCTCCTTCTCCGTCCTTTCATTCTTTCCCTTTTGCCCCCTCTTTGCCTCCACCCTCTTCTTCTCCTTCTCCTTCCGCTCAATCTTCTCCTCCCCCTTTTCCTCCGTTTTTTTCCTCTTCTCATCCTCCTGCTTCTCATTTTTCTCCCCCTCCTCAAAAATCTAGTTTAAATGATGCCCTCAACGGAACAGACAGAGATACTTATTGGGATGACAGATTATGTAATTGGAGTCGTCCTGCGTCCCTTTTCCGAAAAATTGACAGATATTCCGGGTCCGAATCAGAATCTGCCACGTGGCGCTCAGATCAAGAGTTCGAACGACATTGTGAGCCGACTGATAAAGCGACAGCTGTCGATGTGCCAGCTGGCAATGCACCACAAGCCAGCGTGCGGCCAACTGTCAGAGCGACAGCTGTCAGTTTATCACCTGTCCCAGACGTACAGATTATGTCAAATGAGGAATTGACTGTTGTCAGAACGTTCCCGATTCGGACTGTTTTGAGGGAGGAAGACAAGAAGGAGCATATGAATTGGGAAAGTTACCAAGAAGGTTCCTTACAAATGCCAATTGGGAGTGGAAGATTTGGAAACATGCCAGCTGTCAGAATAATAGGTGAAGAAGAAGAGGAGGAGGAGGTGATTGAGATGGGTCCAGGGTGGCATGAAGCTTTGCCGTCAGATTGCCGCGATCAACAGAACAGAAGATGCCATGGAAAGGGAGGGAAACTGAGAGAGGAGAACACTTGCAATGTTGGAGAAAGTAGGGAGTTCATCGGGATTGACGAGCCTAGGGTAAGAATTTGTTTTCATTGTTTGATTTCTAACGCTTTGGTGTTTTGAACGAGGCTTGCTACAACCTTTTCTTTGTTTTTTTCAACGGAAAGTTAACGACGCGTCCCTTTTCTATGTGATTTGCAGGTTCAACCTCCCTCACATAGACCTTGGAATGCGACATCAGCTTCTAATAAGCAGAAAAAGTCATTTTTGGAAGAAAAAACAATTTCCGGGGTGTACATAGATAACCTTGTCATATTGTCGAGTCCTTAAAAGAAATTAACAACCTCTCGGTTTAGAAGAAGCTAAATTCTTTGTGCAATTAATTTATTCTTGCTGACCTCTCGGAGTTGGTACATTGTACCATTTATTTTTGTCTATGGCCATTTTTTTCATTCTTCGCAAATACAAAAATGCCATTAGTAGTTTTGTCAAAATGTAGTTTCACAGCTTTAGAAAAATTGAATGTAAATCCAGAATGTGACCATCGGTTAAGTCTGAAGGAATTGATGTCTGGGATATTCCCATGGATTCTACAAATTGGTAAGAGATTCAAAAAAGTCAGAAGAAATGTTTCGACGTTTTAAGGTAATGCTCCTGCCGTGCTGTCAGATAAAGCTTTTTTTTGGTTTTCTAACATCTGTTTGTAATTCCAGACAATTTGATAATTGGTTCATAAATTTTCTAATTCGTCTATTTTGTTGAATCGGGTATTACAATCCATTTCTTTGTATACCGCAAAAAGCATTCTTTTTGTCTCTCTCTCCGGCTTAGTTATGGACAATAGGTTATCAACACAATAAAAACTAGTGTTACCCTTTTATTTGAAGTGAAACCGGAACACTACATTCTCAACGGAAGGTGGGGGAAATTGTCATAGGTTCTATTTCTTTTCTTATTTGACCAATGACCTTTTGGAAAAGACCATCAGGAGTAGTGTAAGTATTTCTTCTCCATTGTACCACTCATCTTTACAGCTAAAATTTCCAAGCGGTAAAGAAAACCAGATCACTGAAACTGTAGAGACTGTTTGCAATCCTGCTGTTTTAACCAAGCTTAATATTGTAGTTCAACATACAATACTTTTTTTTTTGTAAATCAGACTAGTTACTTGTATTTAATTTGTAGCGACGTCTATTGCGAGGTTTTTCTTAGGAACATAACCAGATGGAAGACTAGAATAGATACAAAAACACCTTTAACTTCAAGGCTCCTCATGTACATATCTTTTGTATTTCCCCATGTACATATCTTTTGTATCTATTGCCCAGCTGGTAAATCAATGACTCTGTGTAGTTTTAAAGCCTATTTACTTTTGTTGGAAGCTTTGACGCTCTTCACAGCAAACGACCCACGAAAAGTTCAAAATTATCAAGAATTATTACATTCACAGTACACCATTGTAGCTTTTGTACTTCTAAAACCTCGCGTACTTCTTCCTGGGAAGCGAGTTCGCTACCATCTAAGGTAATTATGTTTTGTGCCTGAAACAATCACACAACCATTAGTATTTTACAACCATAGGTCGATTTTATTATTTACTTTTCTATCTATGCTTGAAACAATACCAAAACATAAAACAAATTCACTACATATGCATGGCTGGCATTGCCCACATTGTACCACGTTGACGAGAAAGTAACACTCAGGCATCTGTTACTTTTAACCTTTTGAAAATAAATTAATCATAGAACCACCATTGTGGAAAGTTCATACAATTTTCAAGCTTTCATCAATTGATGAAACCTGAAATCAAACTTCTCAACTAGTAAGTACTCGTAAAAAATGTAATTCCCAAACACACTCTCACGGGAAGACAAACAGTTTTACTACTATGATACAAAAAGGGAGACTTCCTTTAACTCGTCATTTTACTATCCAGCCATCACCTAAAAAGCTATCTATTCCACTATCCAGATCTAGTTCTTATCTCCGATTGTTTTATCCAACAATCGAAACAAATCCCTTTTCTAACCTAAGCCTCAATATTCTACATTACACTGATTCCGTATTTCATCTACTCACCTATTCTCTCTATCTTGAGGATCTTCCTTACATGGAACTCTATTGACATACAAACGGCCAAAATTTAAAATACACCATGTGTATAATATGGAAACACGTGTCAGAGAAAATAGAGTGAGGAAGAAAGATAGAAAGGTAGAAAGAAAAAAAGAGAGGAGAGAGAGAGAGAGAGAGAGAGAGAGAGAGAGAGAGAGAGAGAGAGAGAGAAGTCATCATGGTGGTAGAAGCTTTACTAGTTCCCTTCACCTCACTTCCCTCTTGATTTTCCTCTCAGCCCACGTGGCAGTGCCAGCTGGCAGTCCTGCCAGCTCAGCCTGTCTTTGCTGATGTGCCGAATAAATGGCTGCCGCCGCTCGGCTTCTGGCCTGAGGACGAATCGGAAGTACAAATGGCTGAGAAGGCGACAGATGGCACAAGCTACCGCTGCCACCTGGCATCACCTTTGTTGGAGTTACCAAACTTCCCGACTGAATTCGAACGCTTTGCCTTGTCTGTAGTGCCTCAGAGGAGTTACTTCTCTCATCTGATTGGCTCAAATCAAATCTCTTCCTTCCAACGACACACGGGTCTTCCTCATTCATCAATAATGGGGTATAAAACTCAATCGACTTTTTTACATTTCCGATTTGGGAATCGGAGATCCCATTCCCCAATCCTCTCACAACCCAGGATAAACCACTGTCCACATTTACAGCTCCGTTTCCCATTTCCGTTGTTCCGTTTTCCGTAAGACAAGAATTTGACGACGATCTCCCGACTGTTTTCATTTCGCCGCTGCCAGTTGGCTCTGCACTAGCTGACAAACTTGCCGTCAGCTGGCAGAAATCGATCGGCTCCGCCACCCAATCTCCCAACACCAGATCTTCCTCCGGACTGACAGCTGTCATCATCAGCTGTGCCAATGGGGGAAGTGAACCGTCCAGTGACATCATTTCCGAACCTCCGATTTCTGACATCATTTTGTCCACATCCTCCTTTTCCATGAAACAAACATTTTTTCCATCTTCATCCTCGCAGTCGTCCTTCAGAAAAAAAGATTCATGGTCCGTTTCCGACCGGAAACATCCGGATCGCTCATCCAATGAGCTGCGAGCATTTCCCAAACTCTTTGTCTTTTCTGATGCCAAACCGGGTGTCTCCAGCTGTCCCGAAGAAAAAAAACTGCCACATGTCACGCTCCGAGGAAGTGCTAGACTGGCAGAAACCCGCGGCTCTCCTCCTACTGGTTGAGAATGCTGACGTGGCAGACTCGTGGGAGCGCCACCTGTCCCCAAATTCTCCGAAGCTGTCCTAAGAAAGCTTCGCGGGCTGCCTGCTGACGTGGCACTCCATGTCGACATTGCCACAGCTGTTGCTGACGTGGCACTTTCTGTCGCCAGCAAGGATGTTGTCGAGAGCTGTCGGCCAACCGTCGGCTGACAGCTGGCAGGTCCCTCCGGCAAGTGTCCGAAGTCGGGTGGCGTCCACCTGGCAGCGCCACGTGGCGAGCTGGCATAGCTCGCGGGGGAGGCGGAGGGAACAGTGCCACGTGGCGAAGAGCCAGCTTTCGCCCAAAGAGACGTGACTTGGCCGCCAGCTGTCACTTCTCCTCTCCCGAGGCTCTCGGGCTCGCCGGGAGTGGAAGAAGACAAAAAACCGGAGCCCGTACAGTACGACGGAGAAACGGAAACCGGCCACATGGAACCTCCGTTAATGTTGTTGTTGTTCGGGTTTTGGGAGTTGCTGTGAGTGGAAAAGGACAAAACATTTTTGTCGTCTTCTGACGTTGCTGCTTCTGCCACGTGGCAAGCCCTGGAGCTGCCAGCTGTCGCGTGCATGGGGGATCCGGAAACCAGGGCGGATTGCCACCTGTCGATGGAAGGATTCTTCCTTTTGGACAAATGGCGAGGTGACACGCGGCAGGAGGGAGAGGAGGGGAAGCCCCCCCCAGGGAGAGGCTCTTTGGGGGGGTGTTCCCCTTTGGGAATTCCCAAAAACCCCCAAAGCTCCGAGAGAGTTTCTTTAAAATTGGAGGGAGGAGGGAGAGAAGGGGAAGGGAGGGAAGGGGAAGGGAGAGAGAGGGAAGGGGAATAAATGGGGTTTTGGGGAGAAGAGAAGTTGTTAGGGATGGGGGTGGAGGGAGGAGTGGAGGAGTCGAGGGAGGGAGAGATGTTTAGTTTCGGGCGGATTTTCCGGTTTCCGTACGGGGAGGGGGAGAGAGAGGGAGAGGGGGAGGGAGAGGAGGAGGAGGAGGAGCGCTCCAATCGGAAAACTTTTTTGCGCTGTTTTGGAGTTTTCGGGCTGCCCGCAGGAGGAGGAGGCGATTCTTCCGGAAGTGCCACGTGGCTGTTGTGGAGGACAGCTGGCATGCGGTGGTAGGCCCACGGCTGGATGTGATGCCACGTGTCAGGAGGGGGGAGGAGAGGAGACGGGAGATAGTCCATGGAAGGGAAATAGTGGATGGGATGTACTGGATCCATGTGAAGGGAGAGGGAGAGGGAGAGGGAGAGGGAGAGGGAGAGGAGAAGGGCTGGGTAGAGGCAGTGGAGAAACAGGGGGTGGAGGGAGAGGATGATAAAGTCGAGGTAAATATCTAAAGAGAGGATAAAGATCGAGAGGCATGGGATGGAAAAAGTGAACAAAAAGTGCAGCGAGGAAACGACATCGCTAATGTCCGTACACGGTACTGTCAATTGTCGTATGTGGATATGCTGTACGGTCTCTGGCATGTACTTTCCCATAAAACGTGGCAGGACATGCGGCGGCAGGGAAGGCGCGACGGGCGGATTTGGACGGAGGAAAAGCTCCCAGCCGTGAACCGACACGTCTGACAGGTGGCGTAACGCGTGACGTGGATCGAGTACGGGCCTGGTTCACTTTTTGAGCTTTTTGAAGCCAGGTGAGACACGCGGCTGTCGAGTAGCTGGGACGCCACGCAAGGCGATAAAATAATATGGGTGGGAGGCTGACACATGGGCGTACTTTTCTGGAACTGCGGAAGAGTCGGGAGCCGCAAAAAATAGCGTGGAAATCGGATGTGGCGATACGACACATGTGTGGAAACTAGAAAGGCAGTTATGAAACTCGGGGTTTGTCGATTGGCAGGTCTGGGATGGTTCTGTTGGGAAAGGACGGATGATACGGACGGTTTTCGTACAGAGAGCTTCTGTTTGTTTTGAACTTACTGATACATTACACGTGAGAGAGGGGGCACTGGAGAATTATTGAGATTGTGTTCACACTGCACTCGAATATGATTGGCTCATTATTCGGCAGTCGCGAGGAGCCGTACAAAATTGTTTCACCGGTCTCTATACTTTATGATTACGCCTGAGGTTCAAATCTCAGCGAAAAACTTCGGCGAAACACGTGTAAACCTAAACAATTCCAAATTGTCAGTATCTCTTTCAAACTTTTCAATAGTCCATTTATAGCCGATTGTTTTTCTGAATATCGAGCTACAAGCCACAAGTTCCAAATGCTCCCACGTGACAAATGGCGTCCAAATTTGAATACAAATAACACATGACGACAAAATTTAGTTACGCGTGTACTCGCCGCTTTATTCAGCGCCAAATTTCAACACCGGATTTCTGTGCGTTGTCGGGTTATATTAACTTTGACATTTTAGCGTCGTCCAAAATTCATAAGGTCATGCCCATCAGCCAATGCTTCCGGTCAACATCATAACGACATGACGATGTCCGCAGAGATCCGTACGGACCACATCGACCCATGGGTTCCATATGATCAAACACTTTTTTAGGGCATTTCTAGCCGTCCGATTATCGTCTACTGTGACATCCCGCAATTACAGTACAAAACGGAGAAAAACGGGAGGCGGGAACGACGTGGACCCAATCACCGTGCTCGCGCGTGCGAAAATATGCAAGGTTCGGTACAGTACTGTACCCGATAAGTCATGAGTGGCCCGATGCTACATTATTGGGGTCGGGAGTCTCGACTTCGAAGGCGCTAGGGCCAAAGGTCGCAAACGGTCAACCGAAACCGTGACCGACAGTTAACCGACCGCCCGCGCCGGATCCGGAACGGATTCGGTTGCCAATTTTTGGGGGTTGGGCGGTTACGGTCGGTTGATTCACCAGGAAAAAAAAAACGGTCGGTTACGGTCGGTCAACCAAAAAACAAAAAAAAATGAAAATTTTGTACTGTCCCTATAATCCAACATTATTGTACTTTGTACTCTTTGGTATCGTGGAAGTACGTGACATCATGATTAACGTCGCAAATCTGACACGGTACTGTAGTAACGCTATTCATTTCGCAAATCTTAGGGAACGCGACAAAGAGTCGCAAATCTGACACGGTACTGTAGTACACTATTCATTTCGCAAATCTTACAGAACGAGACAAAGCGTCGCAAATCTGACACGTTAGTAAACACTATTCATTTCGCAAATCTAACGGAACGCGACAAATCGTAATTATCGATTTATTCATACGTCGTACATTAGTTAATTTTGTACTTTTTTGGTTACGGGCGGGCACGGTTTGTCGCGAGAAATCAAGATTCGGTTAATTTTTATTTTCGTAAACGACGGTCGGTTAACGGTTAACGATTTTGGAGCGTGACATAACCCGATCGGGCTTCGATTACTCAAATTTTGAAAAAAAAAAAAACGGTCGGTTTCGGTTATGTAAATTTTGACTTTTGCGACCTCTGGCTAGGGCCAATCGGTGCAGGCGGCATTCAATTCGAGGGGCCGCAATACCGGTCAGGTCAACACCATTAATGCAGGACGGGACAAAATTGAAACTGTAAATGTACGGTTGTTTTTGGGAAGTCGAGGGAAAAAGTGTATCGCGATGAGTGATGATGTTTTTTTGGCCGCGCAAAACGTCATTTCTCCTTGCTCCACGTGCTCGATTTTCGATTGGAGACCGGCAATCGTAATCTTGTCTTTCAATTATAACCGTTGGATTAACAATCCTAGAAATGTGCACAGAGAAACGATGCTTTAAGTGGCGAAAAAACATGTGTTGCGTATCGAGAGTCTATTGCCGATATTCAATATGTGCCCTCTTTTTACTTGCCGATAATCGATATATTTTTTCGGTATATCAAGAAAGTTAATATCACGAATTCACGACAGAGGTCGCAAAAGTCAAAATTTTACATAACTAAAACCGACCGTTTTTTCTTCAAAATCTGAGTAACCGACGCCCGACCAGGTTATGTCACGCTCCAAAATTATTTACCGTTAACCGACCGACGTTTACGAAAATAAAAGTTAACCGAAACTCGATTTATCGCGACTAACCGTACCCGCCCGTAACCGAAAGAATACAAAAAAAAATCTTAGGTTTTCACGACGTATGAATAAGGCAATAATTATTATTCATCGCGTTCCCTAAGATTTGCGAAATGAAGTGTTACTTACCGCAAATCGCTATTAGCGAACAAGTTTCTTTAGCGTATAAGAATAATTACAGTGATTTACGCTAAATAGAAATTTGAAAATTTTCAAAAAAAACATTCATTCTAATTGTTTGCTAATGCTAATCTGGGTCTTTGAAAAAAAAAAATGTCCATCGCAAACATGCTTACACTAATATAGGTACTTGTACAAAATCTGAAAAAATCGTACACAAATCGTACATTCCACGTGTAGAATGGGTTGGTTGATCATATCATATGAATGTGATATTTGATGTTCACTTCATCCTCTTTTAGAGCGCATATTCTCATGCGTCCACGCTTACTAAAACTCATTAATTATAATTTTTCACTTAGAAAGGTACTATTTTGTACGGTGTGACACTTACCGTACATCACACTATTTAAATGACAACGTACTTTCGTTTTTACGCTAATTGGACAAAAAACCCTAAATGGCGTAAAGGAAAAAACAAAATAATTTATGCTATTTAGGAATTTGGAAAAAAAAAGCGGGACCGAATTAGTGTTCAATACGCTAATAGCGATTGGCGGTGTAATGTGTCTGATTTGCGACGCTAATCATGATGTCAAGTACTTCCACGATACCAAAGAGTACAAAGTATAATAATATTGGATTGTATGGACAGTACAAAATTTTCATTTTTTTTAGTTTTTTGGCTAACCGACCTTAACCGACTTTTTTTTCTAGTGAATCCACCGCCCGCAACTGCCTGACCCCCAAATTTTGGCAACCGATTCCGTTTCGGATCGAACGCGGGCGGCTGGTTAACGGTCGGTCACGGTTTCGGTTTACCGTTTGCAACCTCTGATTCACGATGCAATCACGATATATCGTGATCAGTTAACGGGTCAAGAACCATCACGATATATCTGTACGCAAGTCTGCCCAAAAGTTTTAAACACACCCACACCCCTCCCCTCCCCAAGGAGGGCGCCGCCAGATAGAGGGGGAGTCCGTTATTCTTTACGAACGAACGTTTCCGTACTCGATCTGTACGAACACCCACTCCCACCAAATATATCGCGGTGGCTTTTGTTGGTCCCAAAGCGATATATTGAGCCTTCCTACTGTTCGATATTAAAAATATTGAATATCGAATTTATAGTGATAAGAAATTTGCTAATACACGACACTAATTAACATTAACAGCGAAACACCCTGTAATGTTGCTTATTGAACGACAATAATATGTTTTCAATTTCACATATAAAGGAACCTCATCCTCGTGAAATACATACCAATATTGCCGTACATTGACGATATGTCGGTGACCGACAGTGTGAAATATGATATATTTTTATAAACTTTTTTTTTTTTCTGTAGGCTATATCCAAGCAAAAGACTTGCTCTATCAAAGTTTCTTTTACCTAGCTAGATAAATTAAATTCTCTCTTGGAATTTTAAGCAATGGCCAAATTTAGATTCACATTTCAATACAACTCACTTTAAACAAAAAATAAAAAATGCATGAACTAGATTTTAGCTTTGCAAAAAACGTAATATACTCATAAATATTTTCTTGGCGACTCTTTCTATGTATCATTAAAGTAAAAAAATGCTTGTTCATTTGGGTATATAATTTTAATTGATTAAAAAACCTCGTATTTTAGGTTTAATCAATTAAAAACCCCATGTTCAATATAAGGCCAGATATAAGGCTCTCACTTTGACGAAGACAAAGAACTTGTTGAAAAAGGGTATTTTACAATCTATCTTCTTAGTCAGTCTATGGTCATCTTGCAGTTCTCATACTTGTCGTAGTCACTGAGAACTGGCAGGCACCCATAGCTGCCTCAGATGAGTAGACAGGTTGAAGATAGAGCTCCTGCAAAAGATATATTGCTAAGGTCAAGATTTCACCCTATGACTCCCGGATGGTGGCAGTACGGAGTAACCGTCTGCCTTACCCGGTAGGTCTTTAAGATTAGGTACTACACCGTGAATCGCTATTAGCGTAATAAAAAATATAGTGTAATGAAACAATTAGCGTACTTTACGGTAAATTGTGTTTTTTCGGGTACACCATGATACTACACCGCGAATCGTAATTAGAGTAAATTACTCTAATTCGGTCGCTCGAAATTTCGACTCTATTACATCAAATAGAGTAAATGATTCTAATTTTTTCATTATTCTAATTTAGGTAAGTTTAATTAGCGTAATAAAATTGTAATATAGGTTCGATCTAAATAGTGTGGAGTACGGACGACGTTCGACCGTGCAAAATTGTACTTTTTCCAGTAAAAAGGTACAAATATCGATTTAATACGATCGCGCTCGCACGTGAAATCGCACTAAACGAAAAATTAATCACATCAAAAAAAAGCCGTTCGCATAACTCTCGTCCGTCGACAGCATCGTCGTCAGTGTGAACATCAGCTGACATTCAGCGCGACAAATAATACTAACGTCATAATGACGTCAAAACTATACGGACTGACAGATTCTGTACATCTACGTAATTTAGTGTTCATAATTTCAGCGCGAAAATTTATTGCCGACATAGCCCAATATAGAGTACTTAAATAAATTAGAGTAAACTTCCTCTGTGAAAAAGTTCTTTCACATAAATTAGAGTTCATTACTCTAATTGTTTTTTTTTGTTTTTTTACTCTAATTAGCGTACTTTACGGTAAATTGTGTTTTTTCGGGTACACCATGATACTAATTTATCATGTACTCTAATTTGTAAACTGCTTTGTAAAAAATTTCGGCACATAATATGTCCACACTAAAACATGTAGATGTACGAAATTGTTCAAATCGTACGCCGTCGCGTTTTTTTGACATCTGCGTATGCCGGAAAATATTTACGCAATTATATATTATTATATTTTCTGTACTTTTAAATCTGAAAATGTACGGAATAGTACAGATATGACAGTCCGTACACCACACTATTTAAAAGGGCACTAAATTACAGTTATGAACCGCATTGAGCGGGGTACCTCAAATAACGTGCAAAAACATTTAGCGTACTTTATTCTATTTGAGAATTTGCCCCAAAAAAAGGGGTACCCCAATTAGCGTCATGTACGCTAATAGCGATTCACGGTGTAGTGAAGTATTGGATAAATATTTAAATAGTGACTCGGCGACACAATTCTAACGAAACGAAATTGAACATGGAAAGAACAGTACAGTACGAAATACTATACCGCACGAAATAAATGAAACGACATTTATTTTCAGCGGATGAAATTAAATGCCATTTGCGATCTACAGCTCGCAGAGGAGCCGGGATTTTGAACGGTCAACACGGGACGACGACCGCTGAAATTCAACGGTCAACACGGAAAGAATTTAAACGGTCGACAATATTTGGCGCGCCGTCTGGATCGAACAGCCGACATCGATCGCCGAATTACGAGCGGACGGCACGCGTGAGTGTCGCCAATCTAGGAAGACTTTTTAGCTGTTCTTTGTCAAAGTGAAAGAAATTGACACGTGGCATTATCCTATTGGATACCGAAGAAAAAATAGACAGAATGACGACGACTTACTTGCCACATGGTAGACCGAGAGTGGTGCCGTATATTTACGTACATACAGTACGGCGGCTACCGTACTTTCTGTGTACAATATGTAGTGTATTGCAATTTGATTGATCCAGAAGAGTTGTGAGAAATTTCTTAGGACTTAGACATTTTTTTTTTTGAAATCCCTCTCTCCCAGAGGCAATATGTATAAATTTGTTGTCTTTGAACAACCATAACTTAATGCTCAAGTGAGCAAATTTAGTGATTCTTTTTGCTCCGGACTCAAAGGAGTCCACGCTACACATGGGTGTAGTCGGTTAGAGTTTTCTCGTGCAAGGGTGGCACTTATTCATTGCCAAAGTCAAAAGTGCAAATACTATCGTAGAGGCTTCATATAAGCTGGAGATTCTGTGTACCAATGTTGTCACAGAATTACAGAATTATTTTTTTATTCATCTACAGTAACGCCTTCTCCCCTGAAACATTATTCTATCAAAATCCTGTCAACATTATTTTCATTAGAATTTTTTGTCATATCGTTATTACTAAAATTACTCTTACAATTATTGCTTTTATTCTTATAATCGTCAATATTGCGCCATTTTTATCGTTATTCACCTTCCTCACCATCAATCTTATTATCTTTCTCATTGTCATTATCTTTATTGCTATTGTTGTTGTTGTTGTTGTTATCGTTGTCGTTAATGTTGTTCTTATCAAATTTGCTAGTGTTATTGTTGTTATTATTTTTATTCCTATCATTATCGTTAATTCTTATTTTGATCGCTGTTAGATGTTAACATTATCGGCATTGTTGTTGTTATTGCTTATCATTTCCACCCATACTATTATTAATAACATTAATATTAATGTTGTTAAGAATTAGATAAATTAATTCATATGATACTATTTAAAAAAAATCAATTCACCTTTTCATTACTATATGAAAGTTCATCAAAATTATCATGTTTATGTCATTCCAAACTAAAAACCTAAAGAAATGGGATATAGCATCGTTGAGGTTTAAAACTTATTCAATATATATTTTTCATTTTACAAAATGTTTGATGTTTTTTTTTTTAATAACTTAAACTGTTGAAATTATTTAGATTTATGTGGTATTTTCTAGGTCTAAATAGTTCAGTACAAAAAGGAAAAAAAAAAGGCGGACAACCTGCCTCAACCTCCTCTCTCTACCCACCATACTTGTTGTAGTCACTAAAAGATAGAGAGGGTGGTTGAGCCATGGCTGTCCTAGCTCAACAGGCAGGACTAAAGAGTGACTTAAGTCACTCTCAACAAAAGGTTGAGTCCGGCAAGACTCGAACCTATGACCGGCAAAGTGCGGCGTAACCGTTAGCTCTAACTAGTTTGTCGTAGAAGTCTTTTAGGAGATATAGGGTTTGATATGTGTTTAAACTATTGTATGGTACTGAAATCAATTAAATGGAATTTGAACGAAGGAACATATAACTTGTTAAAGTTTAGTGCGGACGTCATTTTGCACGAAACAAATGAATCGGACATTTGTTTTGACGGTAGACATTTAATGTCGGATTTTATCCGACAGCACATATCATCGCCGAGATCGCGGAATGGTCACTTTAACTCTTATGGACGTGGCATGACTTGGCGCCGCGTGGAAGGATGACATTCGGTCACGGGAATTCCAAGGAATGTACGGACGAGTTGAAAAGTGACACGCGTCCACTCAGTGGCCTTGTCGTACACAAGCTGTACAGAAACGACACCGGCCGTAGTACCTTTTTGTACTTTAAAGTCATATGATTGGTTCGTACTTCAGTAGATAGGGGCTGTGAGAGGGGTTTAGGACTTAGGAAATTTGGTAGGCAGTCACCTCTCTCTAAGAGAGCTTTGAATAAAATTGGCATTTTTGCCGGCTTATAACTTATCGCCTGGTTGGGCGTTTTCATAGATTCTTTTTCCTACGGACTCAGGGGATTCCAGGCTACACAGGGGTGCAATCAAATTGTTTCCTTGTTTTCTTGGGTAGCACTGGTTGCCATTGGAAGTGGGTTAGTTAATAACTATATAGAGGCTTCGTGAATTCTGTAGTCCAATGGAGGACACATAATTGCAGGTTATGGGCCCACCCTCTAGGGTGCCCACCTTCAATGGATATGGGTTCATCTATTAGGAAGCCATGATGATAAGAGCTTTGTGCTAAAAACGATATTGGGGTATCGTCAGTGGACAAGTGAAACGTCCACCTTCGAGAACTCCTCCAGGATTTGGAGGAGTTAGTTTTCATGCAACAACGGTTGCCTCGGCGGAGGAAGCAAATGATAGGGACAGCAGTGTGTCTGAAAAGGGGAAAGGAAAGGAGACACCCGTCACTTCTATTGCCACAGCACCGGGAGCGGCGACCGTGAAGACCGCGGAGAACGATACTCAAATGTGGGAGGATGTAAACATGGATGCCAAGAACTTCATTTTGAGGCACATCACTCAAGCTTTGACCACCCCTCATCTTCACATTTACAAGGCCGAGGAGTTGTGGGTGAGTATGGTGGAGATCTATAAAGCAAGTACTATTCAGGAGCTCTAGTTGGTTGAGCAAAAGCTAGTGAGTTACACTTACAAATGAGGAAAGATGTTAGATTACTGTAATGATCTTTCTTGTTTGTATATGGAGATGGAAAGTGCCTGGTGGACAGGTACAATGAAAATGAAAGTCAACACTCTTATGATGAAGCTACCACATGAGTACGAGAACATAGTGTACCGAGTACAAAAAATGCCTGATAGTTCATAGAAATGAAACACAGTGGTGCAGATGATACTTGTGCAAGAAAACACAATGGAGATTAGGAGAGGAGGAAAGAGCATTGAAGCTCTAGCAGCAGGAGGGAACCGATGGGGGAAGGACTTGAAGAAATCTTACAAAGGGGAAAGAGATCATTCTTGAGAACCGAGTCCCCCAAAGGGTCTTTGTCATTTTTGCAAAAAGCCGGGACACTTCATAGCAGATTGTGTCAAGCTGTCGGAGCTGAGGCTCCAAGAGAACCGTGGAGGGAGTTCTTCCGGAGGGAAGAAAAAGGCACTTGTGGTCACAAAAGTGTTAGGAGAAATCGAGCACGAGGCCTCGGAGGAGGATGGGGAGCTTCTTCTTGACGAGAGTCTGGAGGAGAAGGAGATCCCTCGGAGACAAAAGTGTGCCTTTGGAGCAATTCAGGAAGTGCCACAGGAAGGGTGGACCATTGACTCACCTGCATCCATGCATATGTGCCGTGAAAAAGAACTCTTCACTAAGCTAACAAAGATCCTTACTGTAGAGATAGAGTATGTGAAAGTCTTAGTGGAGGGTAAGACTTCTATACTTACATTCTCAGATGTACTCTACATTCCTCAACTGAGTAAAAATCTTGTCTTTACGTCTGTGTTAGATGACAAGGAGTTTAATACCTTCACAAGAAAAGAAGTCTTTACAGCTAAGAATCGGGATGAAGTTTACTTCACGACAGATAAGGGTAGCCAAGGAATGTTTAGGCTAAACCTGAGTAATGAAAAGAAGAATGCTTACTATGTTGGTGTTCCTGAATTGCTCCAAAGGCATAAGCGGTTGGGGCATGTGCATTTTAATAAGTTGAGGGAAATGAAAAAGCTTGGGGTAGTAGAAAGCATTCACTTAGGGGATAATGAAATGATGGATGATTGTAGTGGCTGTGCTCAAGGTAAGGCTCACAAACTTCCTTTTCCTTAAGCCGCCCCATATAGAGGTGAGAAAGTACTAGATTTGGTCCATATAGATATTTGGGGACATGCAAAAGTACCTTCGGTTGGAGGAAAGAGGTTTATGTTGACAATAACCGATGACAGGTCTAGATACTCTATGGTGTATTTCCTAAAAACAAAGTCTGAAACATAAACTTACTTCAAAAAATATAAAGCATGGGGTGAGAAGTTGCATGAAACCCCCATTAAGAGAATAAAAAGTGATAATGGGGGGAAATATACCTTAACCATTTTGAAGATTATGAGAGAGATGAGGGAGTGCAGCACCAGAAAACTGTACCATATAATTTGGAACAAAATGGGGTAGCTGAGGGGTTGAATCGAACACTAGGGGATAGTGCATGCAGTATGTTCGTCGACAAGAAAATAGAAAAGAGATTTTGGGCAGAGGCAATGAACTGTGCTAACTACATTAAAAATAGAGTTCTTACCTCAGCTTTAAAGGGAGTGACACCTTATGAGAGATGGGTTAGGAGGAAACCAGATATCTCACACCTTAAAGTGTTCGGTTGCCAAGAGTACAGTCTTGACACGGATAGGAAAAACTGGAAGCTAGATGCTAAGGTAAAATCTAGATACTTTGTGGGATATGATGAGGATGTTAAGGGATATAGAGTCTATGACTTAGGAAAGAAAGATATCATTCTGGTCAAACACCTAGTTGTCATAGATGAAGGGAAGTCATTTGACCCCTTCAAATATACAAAGAAGATAAGAATCAGATTTGAGTCGAAAATGAGGAGAACTCGGTCGTTCCCGTAAGGGACATGAGTGAAACCGTGATTGGGAACTCAGGGGAGATCCAAGATACAGGAGACTCACCGGAAACCTCACATACTCCTATGGACTTCGGGGAGATAGTAGAAGTGGGACCAATACCGGCTTCAATGGACAGGGGAGCCGATGAGACTTCCATCCATTCCTGCTTTAGAGTTTGAGGGAGGGAGAAGGAGCAACAAAAGGATACAGGAAAAACATGCCGCTCATAAGGTAACTAAGCTATCTCACCCAGATGAGCCTCAGGCTTAGTAGGAGGTAGTGAATAGTCTAGAGAAAGAAAGCTGGTTTAGAGTCATAAATGATGAGATGGTCTCCATCATGGGAGCAAATACTTGGGAACTAGCGGATTGTCCTCCAGACAAAAAACCTATTAGGTGTAAATGGGTATTTAAACAAAAATTGAACCCACATAATACCATTGAGAGATATAAGGCTCGATTGGTAGCGAAGGGGTTCACCCAAAAGGAGGGGATTGACTCTGAGGAGACCTTTGCCCTAGTTGTTCGGTTCGCATCAGTAAGGATTCTCTTCAGTGTGGCAGCAGCGGAAGACATGGAAATACACTCGATTGACATTAAGACCGGTTTTCTTAATGGTGAGTTAGAGGACGAAATTTTCATGAGGAAACCCGAGGGGTTTGTGGAGGAAGGAGAAGAGAGCAAAGTCTGCAGGCTCATTAAGTCCTTGTATGGACTAAAGCAGGCTCTAGACAGTGGAATAAAAAACTAGATGAGTTTCTCACCGGACTGGGATATATTAGGATCAACTCTGATCATTCTATCTATATGTTTGAAGATGAGAATGGTGTTATTTTTATTGCAATTTATGTGGATGATTCACTTGTGCTGATTAAATCAATTGTGGGAGTTTTAATTATCCTAAAAAGAGAGACCGGGAGGCAGCCAAGAGAGTCATGTGATATCTGGTGGGAACTAGAGAGTTATGGTTCCATTTTGGAGGGGAGCACACTGACATCACTACTTGGAGTGATGCTACTTGGAGTGAAGTATTTTGTGATAATCAAGCTGCCATTGCAATTGCAACTAATCCAAAACATCATTTTAAGGCTAAACATATGGACATAAGATTGAGTTTTGTAAGAGAAAAAGTTGAGAATAAGATTATGAATCTTGTATATAGATCTGATGAGGAAATGGTGGCTGATATGATGACAAAGCCGGTGCCTTCTCCCAAGATAAAATATTGCAGAGAAAAGTGTGGGTTAAAAATGAAATTGAAGTTAGACTAGAAAATAAAAGGAGTGTTAAAATTATTAAATTTATGTGGAATTTTCTAGGTCTAAATAGTTCAGTACAAAAATGAAAAGAAAAAGGCGGACAGCCTGCCTCCACCTCCTCTCTCTACCCACCCTACTTGTTGTAGTCACTGAGGGATAGAGAGGGTGGTTGAGCCATGGCTGTCCTAGCTCAACAGGCAGGACTAAAGAGTGACTTAAGTCACTCTCAACAAAAGGTTTAGTCCAGCAGGACTCGAACCTCCGACCAGCAAAGCGCGGTGTAGCCGTTAGCTCTAACCAGTCTGTCGTAGAAGTCCGTTAGGAGATATTTGGTTTGATATGTATTTAAACTATTGTATGGTACTGAAATCAATTAAATGGAATTTGAACGAAGGAACATATAACTTGTTAAAGTTTAGTGCGGACGTCATTTCGCACGAAACAAATGAATCAGACATTTGTTTTGACGGTAGACATTTAATGTCGGATTTAATGCGACAACACATATCATCGCCGAGATCGCGGAATGGTCACTTTGGCTTTTATGGACGTGGCATGACTTGGCTCCGCGTGGAAGGATGACATTCGGTCGCTGGAATTCCAAGGAATGTACTGACGAGTTGAAAAGTGACACGCGTCCACTCAGTGGCCTTGTTGTACACAGGTCGTACAGAAAAGACATCGGTCGTAGTACCTTTCTGTACTTTACAATAATATGATTGGTTCGTACTTCAATAGATAGTGGTTGTGAGAGGGTTTTGGACTTAGGAAATTTGGTAGGCAGTCACCTATCTCTAAGAGAGCTTTGTATAATATTGGCATTTTTGCCGGCTAATAACTTATCGCCTGGTTGGGCGTTTTCAGAGATTCTTTTTCCTACGGACTCACGGGAGTCCAGGCTGCACAGGGGTGCAGTCAAATTGTTTCCTTGTTTGCTTGGGTAGCAGTGGTTGCCATTGGAAGTGGGTTAGTTAATAACTATCTAGAGGCTTCTTGAATTCTGTAGTCCAATGGAGGACATAATATAAATTACAACACAAACATGTTATTTTCATAAACAACCATTTTTCATTATTACATTTTTTTCTAATGTAGAATAGTATGTTACAATAAAAATAAGATCTTATGTTTTTGAATTATTTAGTGTATTATGATAATTGAATGTGTATGTTATTTTGAGCAATGCCTAACTTAATAAAAGAGGAGGATTATCAATTACATTTAGCACCTCGTGACCATCACTTATTTTATAAAGAGGTGAACATAACTTTAATGCTTCAATTGAACCAACCAACTTTGTTGTTGGATCAAATTATAGTTCCCTATCTTATTGTAGTCCCATTTATGTGTTTCATACATCTCTGCCTTTTAAAGTCATCCGAGTGTGGGGATGTTTAGTGGACTTCTACTCATTTGTGACCTAACCAAATTCTTTAAATAGTCATTGTATCGCGTAAAAAACGTCTAATAGTTCTCCAATCCCCAGGTGGGTTGACGACATGCTTTATCGCATAACCTTCTCACCTCAGCGCCTCTCTCATTCCACACCTTCGTTTTTTTTATTTCCTTTAACTTGCGACACCCCCAATTGTAACAGCTTCTCATGTGAAGGGGTTTTGGGAGAGCATCGAGCCCAACAACTCAGCTCCAATTTATAAAACTTTCCATTTTACCCAATATGCTGGGCTTAATCTTTGTGGTGCCTTTTGTGCTATAATGTATTTAGGTTGTTGGTGTCTCATTCACTCGTCACTTACCTCGCGCTTTGGGTTCGTGATATTTTTGTTCTTGTCCCTAACATCCTTCACATCTTTTTAGCTGACCGCCTTTTCTATCAATACAATTATGAATGCAATAATTTATTATCTCCCTAAGTTTTGAAGGATAAACCTTTTTTTATCGAGTTACTTGGGTGGAGTACTTCTTAGTAAAGTGGTCTGTTGCAATGTATTTCATAGTTGTCGGTCCTAGCCGCCACTCTAAGTCGATATACTTGTTGTAATCACAAAGACTTAGGTAGCCATGGCCGCCTCTAGGCTGCGGAGGAGACAAAGAGACACACCTCTAACAAAAAGATATGTGACTAGACCAAGATTTCATCGTAGTTCTTCAGAATCACCGCGGATCAAAATAGCTGTCCGCCTTATCGGCTTAGTCGTAGAAGAATCGCTACATACTGTGGGGTGTGATAATTACTTAAACAGTACCGCGACGGTTAATTAATTTAATTGAACGAATGGACGAAGTTGTAGATATAAATTGGTGAAACGCACGGACGTAGATCTGACCTTTAAATTAACGCGATCAGACGGTCGTCATTTCAGCCGCCAACCCAGAATGAACTTTTGGCGGCTATTCGAGACAATGTCACGCAATGCCAAGTGGCATTATATCATTGGCTACCAGAAAAGACGGGAGGAGGATCCATTGCTCCCAAGCCGAGACGTGTCAACTAGAAAGCCATGTCCTACAATGGTCGTACAAGAAGTAAATCGGCCACTGTACCTTCTTGTATTGTAAAATCCTCTCATTGGTCAGCATTTAGGTAGTTTTGAGTAGAGGTTTAGGGACTTAGTATTTTTTTGAGACGCCTCTCTCCAAGTGACCTTTTGTATAAATAGGTTATCCTTGGGCACTTATAGCTTATTGCTTAGGGGAGCAACTTCAGTGATTTTTTTTGCGTATGACTTAAGAGAGTCGGGCCCTCACAGGGGTGAGGTTGGTTAGAACTCTTGTCTGACCGTGTACTTCTGTGTACTTTTTATTTGATATGAAAATCGAAAGCGCAAATTTTATCTTAGAGGCTTCATATAAACTAGATTTTTTTTGGGCCAATGGAGGGCACAAAGTTACACGTTATGGGCCCACCCTCTATGATGCCCATTTTCAATGGAACGGTCATATATTGGGAAACTATGACGAGAGGTGCTCTTTTTGAAAAACGTCTATGGGTCATTGTGAGTGGTCTTGTGAGGCGCCCATCTGCAAATCTGAGAGTTCCACTCGGTTTTGGATGAGCCAAATTCTCAAGAGGATAAGTGGAGGCAAAAGCGATAGATGAAGTTGGAGAGAGCATGAAGTTGGACAAAAGGAATGAGAAGGGGAAAAAAAACTCATACTGATTGAATCGACAGCTATTGGATCTATACTGGTAGAAGTTATTCATAAAATAGAGGTAAATGATAGTGAAATCTTGTATTTCAACAACACAGTGGCAATTCATTTAATTTTCGTTGCTACCTTTCACTTATATGTGGACATGGCGGCTGATCTCTGGGAGACACCTAAAAATATTTACAAGAGTGGAACGATTTAGTAGTATGAATTGGTTGTTAAAAAAGTGCAAGCATATGTTTACAAAGGTGGATTGCTTGACTTTTGCAATGATTTGTCCGGATTATTCATGGAGTTGGAGAGTGCTGGAAAATATGAGACCAAAAAAGAAAAGGTAAATACTTTGCTGATGAAACTGCTGGATGATTATGAGAACATTGTTAATAGGGTTCAGGATGTGCAAGATCATCGATGGATCTAGAACTCCGTTGTTAGAATGATTTTGGTTCGGGAAAGTACAATTGAAATTTGGAAAGAGTGTTTAAGCATTGACTGTTGGAATTGACTGGAGGAATAAAGATTCAAAAAAACCTTATAGAAACTTTCGTGGAGGAGGAAGAGGAACCAATTAGATGGATCTAAATCTAGGCCTCCAAAAGGGCTTTGTCACTTTTATAAGAAGCCCGGACATTACATGCCAAAGTGTACTAGACTGATGAAGCTAAGACCGAACGAGGGGCAGATCCGTGGATTAGCCGGAAGAAAGAACAAAGCACTTGTGGCAACAAAAGTCATGGGAGAGGATTTTGATGAGGATGATGGAGAACTCTTTGTGAACGAGGAGTTGGAGGTGAAAGGCGAGCCGGAGATTCTAAGAAAGCACAAGTGTGCCTTTGGCGGAATGAAAGAAGCTCCGGAAGAGGGTTGGATTATTAATTCATGTGCCTTTATGCATAAGTGTAGAGAGAAACAAATGTTTACAAAAATGAGAAAGATCCCTACTGTAGAGATAGAGTATGGGGATTGGAGAGCAGTAACCACTAGTTTAGTGGGATTTCTGGATTTGAAAGTCTTAGTTGAAGGTAAGAAATCCATAGTCACTTACTCCGATGTCCATTTCATTCTACTGCTGAACAAAAACTTATCTCTATGTCAGTTTTCAATAATAAGGGTTTTCAGACTATCACTAAGAAATGAGTCTTTTTTGCTAGCTATGAGGATGAAGTATATTTCACTGTTGAAAAAGTTAGCCAAAGAATAATTTGGCTGAATTTGAGTAAGGGAAAGACGGGAGTTTACTATGGCGGTGTAAGTGACTTGATGATTCGGCATTCACGATTGGGGCATGTGCATCTCGATAGACTAAAAGAAATGAAGAAGATGGAAGTGGTTGAGGGAATATAGTTTAAGGATAATGAGACCTTCGATGATTGTAGTGGATGCGCTCAAGGTAAGGCCGACATATTACCTTTCCCAAAAACCGCAACATATAAAGGAGAAAAAGTCTTAGATCTAGTTCATGCTAACATATGGGGACCAGCCAAAGTGCCATCAGTTAGAGGGAAGAGACTTGTGCTTACTATTATAGATGAGTGGTCTAGATATTTGAGGGAAGAGACTTGTGCTTACTATTATAGATGAGTGGTCTAGATATTCCAGAGTTTATTTGTTGAAAAATAAATATGATGCACCGTTTACTTTAAAGAGCATAAAGTATGGAGTTTGAAGCTCCATAAGACACCTATAAAGACAGTGAGGAGGGATAATGGGGGGGAATACACTTCTAATAAGTTTGAGGATTTTTAGAAAGAGGAAAGACTTCAACACCAAAAAACTGTTCCAAGAAATATGGAACAAAACGGTGTAGCCGATAGATTAAATCAGGCATAAGATGATAGTGCCCGTGGCATGCTATCAAATAAAAAGATAAGAAAACGCTTCTGGGCAAAAGCTATCAACTATGTTGATTACCTTAAGAATAAAGTTTTTACCTCGCCGGTGAAAGGTTAAACACCCTAAGAAAGATGGACCGGGAGAAAACCGAATGTATCACGCTGAAAAAGTATTCAAAAGTCAAGTTTTTAGTCTAAGTTCAAAAAAATCTCATTGGAAGTTAGATGGAAGAGGAAAGCTCGGGTATCTACTGGGATATGATGAAGATGTAAAGGGATATAGAGTTTATGATCTTAGGAAAAAAAATGTCATCCTACTAAAACACTTGGTAGTTATGGATGATGGAAAGTCAGTGGATCCCTTTAAATATACTAAACTGGCAGAATTATAATTGAATCCGAAAATGAGTTAGATTCAGATTCTTTCAACAGATCTTTGGTTCAGCCAGACGTTGCTGATGCAAGAAAAAATCTGACCAAAAACGACTCACGTTTGGAGCAACAATCTCCAGTCCAACGCGAAGAAGACAACGAAGAAAAACCGGAAATGGACCTTACAGATAGCGGAGAAGATGAAGTCATTCAGAGAAATTCGAGATAACCCTCTATTCAAGCCTCATATTTTGAAAGAGGGA
The DNA here is from genome assembly GCA_037447655.1 of Zygnema cylindricum. Classification (NCBI taxonomy): domain Eukaryota; kingdom Viridiplantae; phylum Streptophyta; class Zygnematophyceae; order Zygnematales; family Zygnemataceae; genus Zygnema; species Zygnema cylindricum. Next base: position 67,343 of record JBBHKE010001293.1, on the reverse strand, counting down.
GAAAAAGCAGCAAATGACTTCAAGAAATACAAGCTAATTATAATGTCACCAAGCTGTCATATTTGAGTGAACCTCAAATCTATTTGGAAGTAATTAATAGTCCGGAAAGGATAAAATGGTTGACGACTATGAATGATGAAATGGCTTCCATCATAGAAGCAAATACATGGGAGGTGGTGAATTGTCCCCCGGACAGAAAACCGATTGGTTGCAAGTGGGTATTTAAGCTAAAGCTCAATCCTAATAACTATATCGAGAGGTACAAAGTCAGATTAAAAGCCAAAGGATTCACACAGAAAGAAGGGATTGATTATGAAGAAACTTTCGCTCCAGTGGCTACATTTCTCTCCGTCCGAATCTTATTTAGTTTGGCGGCAATAGAAGACATGAAAGTGCACCAAATAGACATCAAAACAACCTTGTTACACAAAGAATTAGAAGAAGAGACCTTCATGCGACAGCTGGAAGGTTTTGTGGAGGAGGAGACGAAAACAAGGTGTGCAGACTGATAAAATCACCCTATGGACTGAAAGAAGCCCACGCCAATGGAACAAAAAATTGGATGATTTTTTTTACAAAACTAGGATATGTATAAATGAGTTCGGATCATTCCATCTATCTATTCGAGGATGAGGAAGGTATATTTTTCATTGCAATTTATGTTGATGATTTGCTTGTGTTAAATAAATCAATGGAAAAAAATATTAAACTGAAAAAAGATATAAAAAGTTGATTTGAGATGAAAGATTTAGGCGAAGGAAAATGTACATTGGGGAATTCAAATATAGAGGGAAAGAGAGAAGAAAATCATTAGACTAACTCAAAAAGACGCAATCGAAAATATGCTTGAAACATTCCAAATGGATAAGGCAAATAGTTCTACTACGCCAATGGATTTAAAAAAGGGAAAAAAGGGATGGAATTATGTGACCTCCATTGGCACACAGAATATGTAACTTGCTTGAAGTCTCTAGGATAATTTTAAATGCCTCCCTTCCTCTTAGAATAACTGCCACCTTGGCACGAAATGACTCTCATTGCCTTCACCCCTGTGAATGCTAGACTCCTCGAGCCCAATGCAAAAAGAATTGCTCAAAACGCCCAACCAGGCGATTAATTATCAAGTGGCAAATATGCAAATATTTATACAAGCACTCTGTGAGAGAGGGTGCTACCTACCAAAATCTCTAAGTCCCAAACTCCTCTCTAAACCCTCTAGTACTGATATACCGACCCAATCAAAAGACTGTACAGTACAGAAAGGTACCATTGTCGATGTACTTTCTCTACGGTCACTGTACGACGTGGCCATGGAGGGGACACGCGTCACCTCTGGACGCGTCTCCAGATTTCTCGTAAATTTTATAAACGAATGATAAGGCGCCACGTGGCGTGTGGTGACGTGACGACCACAAACAACCAAAGCGGCCATTCCGCAATGGCTGCTCAGATGCGAGCCGTTAGATGCTAACCAACTTTTGTTTTATGCCGTTGAAATTTAGTGTCAGCACCACTAAATTTTGTGCGGTCCGTACCGGTATCTGTGCAACAGCAAGTTCGTACCTGATCTATGATAAAATTCCACACTCTTGTAAATCAGCTTAATCCACCAAGCCTTATTAATATAACTATCAAACCCTATATATGCTAGCACCAGGTACTAGACTATCGGATAACCTTGCTGGCTAATCCAGATGGTCCGTCAACTTTTTCTAAAGAGATGGTTTGTCCACCTTCTTCTGGCTACTCCGGCAGCCATGGCTCTATCTCTCTCTCACTGGTCTTGAATGACTGCAACAAGTACTTCAATGACTGCAACAAGTTTGAGGGATGGAGAGAGGGAAACCAGATAGCCTGACAGCCAAAATGAGACGTTTTATTTTCCTATACTCTGACCTAGAAAATATTATAGAACTCAAATTTCAACACCCCCCTTAGCCCGCATTTTTCCCTACAAAATTTAAGTTTAGGAGATGGGATTGGCTCTGTCATCATATCTGACACCATTTCTCCATCTGGATTATAGTCCAAAATTACAATTTTGTTCTCAACCTTTTCTCTCACAAAACTCAACCTTATATCCATATGCTTAGCTTTGAAATGGTGTTTTCGATTAGCTTCAATTGGAATGGCAACTTGGTTATCACAAAACATTTTATGAGTTCCAACCTTCATGAACACAAGTTCTTGCAAAAGAGATTTTACCCACATTAGTTATTTCACAGCAAAATTAAAGGCCATGTTCTCAGCCTCCTTAGTGGACTGAGCAACCACCTTTTGTTGCTTACTGCTCTAAAAGCAAACACCATTCAAAAAATTTCCAATGGTAGACTTCCTCATAGAAGCACCCCCATACCTGCCATCACTCCAAGTGGTGATGTCACTATTCTCCCCTCCCAGATGCAACCAAAGATCCCTTGTTCCAATCAGATACCTCATAACCTTCTTTGTTGCCTCCCAATTTTTTTTTCTAAGATCAATAAGACTCCTACTGAGGAGCCCAACTGCTGCAGCAATGTCCGGCCTAGTACAATTAATAAAATAAATCAGATTTCCTACGACCTATCTATAACGAATTGACTTCATAAACTATCTCTCTTCCGGGCTCATTTCCTCATCAAGAATGATCACACCTTCTTCTACACTTCTATCACTTACTTTTTTCAAGTTTATGGGAGTGGTACAGCTGTTTGCCTTATCAATTTGAAACTTTTCCATCATATTTCCAATTGCCTCTTTCTGAGTTAATGTTATTACGCTTTTCCCTCTATCTCTTTCCATCTGAATACCTAGGATGTATCTTGCCTCCCCTAAATCTTTGATGTCAAATTTGCTACTCAAATCTTTCTTTAACTTATTTATCTTTTCTATAGACTTAGTTAATACCAACAAATCATCTACATAGATGGTAATAAAAATAATCCCCTTCTCATCCTCAAACATGTTAATAGAGTGGCCAGAGCTAATTTTTGACATATCCCAAATTGGTTAGGAATTCATCCGTTTTCTTGTTCCATTGCCTGGTAGCCTATTTCTGCCCATACTAGGACTTAATAAGTTTGTAAACTTTAATCTCCTCTCCTTCCTCCATAAAGCCTTCCAAGTGCATGATAAAATTCTATTCCTCTAATTCACCATTGATAAAAACAGTTTTAATATCCATCTGATAAATCTCGATGTCTTTTGTTGCCGCTTGACTGAGGAGAATCCTTACAGAGGGAAAACGTACAACCGATGCAAAGGTCTTTTCATAGTCAATTTCCTCCTTTTGGGTAAAACCCTTGGCTACCAATCTAGCTTTGTACCTCTCAATGGTATTACATAGATTTAGTTTCAATTTAATCACCTATTTACACCAAGTTGGCTTTCCGTCACGAAGACAATCCACTAATTCCCACGTATTGGCTTCCATAATGGAAGCCATGTCCTCATTAATGGCTCTAACCCATCTTTCTTTTTTTGGATTGTTTATTGCCTCTGAGTTAGTCTGAGGCTCATCAAGATGTAAGAGTTTTGTTACGTTGTGAGCTGCCTGTTTTTCTTGCAACCCTTTGCTGCTCTTTTGTCCTCCAAATTCAGAAGTTGGAATGGAGGGTAATCTCGGGTTTTTTCAAAATGTTTCATTAGCTTCCCTATCCATAAGAAGTGGCTCCTCTTCCTCCATGTCCTTGAACTGTACCGGAGCTTGCAGATTCATTCGAGTCTCCTCTTCGATCTCAGTTTCTTCCGAATCTGTAAGAATCTGATGACGGACATTCCTTTCAAGAAAATCTGACTCTTCCTCTCTTTGAGTCAAATCTAATTGTGGTTGTATTAGAGTACTTAATGCGATCTATTGAATTCCCTTGATACATGATATCTAGATGCCTAACCATTATCATATCAATTTTCCCGAGGTCATAGACTCGTTATCCTTTGGCATCCTCATCATATCCCACTAGATACCTTGGCGTTCCATTAGCATCTAGTTTCTAACTCTTCAGGTCATAATTGAGACTATACACAAGACTCCCAAACACTTTCAGATGAGATACATTCGGCTTCCTCCCAACCCATTTCTCATACGGTGTTTCTCATTTTATAACTGTCTTAAGAACTCTATTGTTGATGTTATTAGCACAGTTCATAGCTTCAACCCAAAAGCATTTTCCTATCTTCTTATTTGTTAGCATGATTCGGGCGCTATCATCTAGAGTTCTTTTTAGTCTTTCGGCTAAACCGTTTTGTTCTAGATTATCAGGGATAGTCTTTTGATTTTATACTCCCTCATTTATGAAAAAATCCTCAAACCGATTAGATGTATACTCTTCCCCATTATCACTCCTAATTCTCTTAATGGGGGTTCAATATAACTTCTCACTCCATATTTTATATTCTTTAAACAAAAGTGGTGCTTGAGACTTATTTTTGAGGAAGTAAACTTTTGACTATCTAGACTAGTCATCAGTTATGGTTAGAAAGTATCTTTTCCCTCCTACCGAAGGTACTTTAGCTGGTCCTCGGATATCAGTATGTACAAGTACTAGCACCTTTTCCCTTGTATTCGCAACATATTTGGAAAAGGGCAATCTGCAAGCCTTACCTTGTGCACACCCACTACAATCATCCATCACTTCACTATCCCCAAAGTGAATCCTTTCCACTACACCCAAATTTTTTATTTCCCTCAATCTGTCCAAATGCACATGCCCCAACAGCTTATGCCATATCATTATCTCGGGGACACCAACATAATAAGCATTTTTTTTTTCATTGCTTACGTTAAGCTTAAACATTCCTTGGCTACCATTATCAGCAATGAAATAGACCTCATCATCATACTTTGCTGTGAAAGTTTCGTTCCTAATGTAATACTGAAAATCTTTATCATGAAAGATAAAGGTAAAGATGAGATTCTTGCTTAACTGAGGTATATAGAGGACATTTGAGAACGTAGCAATTGATGCTGACGATCCACTAGTACCTTTAGATATATAGATCCCACTAGATATGTAGTTAGTATTCTCCCATCGCTATACTCTATCTCTATAGTGGGAATCTTTTCAGCATAGTAAATAATTGCTTTTCACGGCACATATGCATTGAAGCACCCGAGTCAATAATCAAACCTTCCTCTGGAGCTTCTCGAACAACTATGATCGCACATTTTCCGCTTCTTTGTGATCTTTTTCTCCTCGAGTTTTGTTGAGAAAGATGTTGTTCTATGACTACTGGCACAGGTGGAGCTGCAGCAGTAGTTGTAGAAGTTGAAATGATTCTGAACAAAAGCTAACAAGTATCATATCAAACATCAGTTTTCTAATCACCACAAAATCAGACTCAAAATTCCAAAAACAACCAAATTCAGCACAAAGATAAATCACCATACACACTGTCAACTCTTATAGTTACATCGTAAATGGTCTAGTAAACGATAAGATATCGATCCTGCAGGTTTCCCAAAAACTACCTTTTAGATTTTCATATTCCCAAAACTGGTTACCAGAATTTGTCTAAGTCCTAAACTTAGTGTCTACTGCTTCACAACTAATCAGATGCTAACATCTATCACTGTAGTACTGTACGTGGATATGACAAGGTACCTAAACTATACCTCACTATACCTATTGTAATTCCAAAACCTAATTTGTTAATTTCTATAATATAAATAGCAAAACACTATTTTATAATCCGCTAAACTACAACTAAGTGTGTTTCAGATATTTACAAAATAGAGTCCGCACAAATAATGTTGTTGTCATAAAAGTCCACCTGATTGTGGTCCTTAAGTACGAAGCACTTGAGACGTATAGTGTGTTTTGTCACTTATGGTCCCCGCTCGAATCACGTCCGTTGACTCGATTCGTATCAACATTCCATCCTTACTTCTGTACAGACTATTTTCCAGAATGCCCGCTTTGGACTCTATCCATCGGATTCTAAGAATCGGCTCGTTCGATGATCGACACGTATAAGTAATTCTCTACGCCCCTTTCGAAATACTTGCACATGCCTCAGATGCCCACACGTGTTCTTGTAGAAGTACAATACACTCTATTGTCCTTCTGCTCCTGTAACACTAATAAAGGTAAGTATTACAATTTACTTAGACCAAAATATTCTAAGTACTAAACTTCTCCTCACAGTCTGAGGACAAAGCTTTAAATCCAACACTCTCCTAAAGCTTTAGACTCAGTTATTCACTCAGCCGAATAGCATCTCTGTAGAACTGTATTTTGGTGTAGCAAGAGCTTTGGTTAGCATATTTGTAACCATCTTTTCATTTGCCAAATAACATAATTTTATGACTCTGGCAAGCACTTTTTCCCGAACAAAATGTAGCCTGGCATCCATGTGCTTAGTCTTAAAATGGTGGCTATGATTGGAGGCAATGGCAATGGCTGCTTGATTGTCACACCAAATGACTCGGGGACCAGTCTGCATGTACCAAAGTTGTTGTAAAAGTGCCTTACCCATACGAATTCTTTCAGGGTAGGGCTTGCTACCATGTATTCTGACTCCATTGTTGATTGAGCCGTGACCTTTTGGAGCTTGCTGCTCGAGCAGCAGGTTCTATTCCCAATCTGTAAGACAAAACCATTTGTTGATTTTATGCTAGGCATGTCGCCATAGCTAGCATTGCTCCAAGTCTACAATTTCTCTTCTCCTCCTCCAAGAACCAATTTGAGGTTTCGAATCCTTGCCAAGTATCTCAGAACCCTCTTTCCAGCTTCCCAGTCTGATTATTTCGGATTCTGCAAGCTCCTACTTGGAACACCAACAACAGTTGCAATATCCGGCCCAGTGTAGTTTATAAAGTAGATGAGGCTACCAACTACTTGCCTGTATGGTTAAGAAGCCATAAACTCCTCCTCCCCTGACTCTAGACTTTCACTGACAATAATATCATAATCTGAATCATCTCCCTCTAATTTCTGCGTGAACTCCATAAGAGTTACACACCTTTTCACTTCATTCATTTCAAACTTTTCAAGTATATATTGTATAGCTTCTTTTTGAGTTAACATGATTAATTTCCCGTTTCTATCTCTCTCTACTTATATTTCTAAGATATACTTTGCATCACCGAGGTCTTTCATCTCAAATCTAGATTTCAAGACGGCTTTAATACGGTTTATTTCATTCATAGATTTTTGATAAGTAATAGTTCATCTACGTATATAACAATATATAGTATTCCATCTTCCCCTTGCACCACATACACATAATGATCTGAACTAATCCTTTTAAAGCCTAGCCGAGTCACAAACTCATCTAGCTTTAAGTTCCATTGTCTAGGGGCTTGTATCAATGATTTTAGCAGTTTGCACACTAATTTCTCCTTCCTTTTCTCTTCATACATTTCTGGTTGCTGCATATATATAGTTTCCTCTAGTTCTCCATGCAAAAATGTTGTTTTTGATATCCATTTGATACACCTCCATATTCTCAATTGCAGCAAGACTTAACAAAATTCTAACAGTTGGAAATCTTATAACTAGGGAGAAAGTCTCCTCAAAGTCAATCCAGTATTTTTGATTTTACCCCTTTGCCACAAGTCTGACTTATACCTTTTAATGGTGCCATCCGAGTTCAGCTTTACCTTGAACACCCTTTTGTTGCCGATGGCTTTTCTATTCGTAGGAAGATCTACCAACTCCCACGTTTGGGCCTCCATAATAGATTTTATTTCGTCATTTGCCGCCTTAATCCAGTGTGTCTTTTCCAAAGATGAGAAGGCCTCCCGAATGGTCAAAGGTTCTTCTGTGGGGGTGGAAAAAGCAAAGTGTGAACTAGCTTGTAGACAACTGCTAGATCTCCTTCCGCTCGGAAATTCTAAGGCTGAGACTGATGGATGTCTTGCGTTCCTTGGGTGTCTTGTAACTTCCTCTGTGTGCTCTGAGAGTTGTGTAGCAAGCTCTGACCGAGCTGTAAGAGGAACCTGATGATCCGAAGTAACTCTTTCCACACGTGGAGACTGAGGTACTTGAAAATATATTGTCTTCATTGTGTCAAAAATGACATATTCTTGCAGTTTTTCTTCTGCATGTTTGGTTTTAATTGTAAAAAAGTCAGTTGATTCCCCTTCATCTTTTATTATTATTTTTCTTGACACACTACTTTCTATTTTTCAAGAACATACACTATATAACCCTTTGAGTTATCATCGTATCCAATGAGAATACCCGATAATCCATTCGGCTCCATTTTCCAAGTATTTTGTGATGTTTTAAGAAGAAACATTTACTTCCAAACACTTTAAAATGACTAACCTGGGGTTTCTTACCTGTCCAATGATCATACATTATTTTGGCTCCGATACCAAAAGCACTTCATCCTACGCCATCTTACTCAAGGACTTGCATATGCTCATTTGCAGGTAGAAAGGGCATCCGATCTGTGGATGGCTCTCATAGAGATGTACCGAAGTGGTGCAATTGAGCAACAACAGTTGGCTGATCAGAAAGTTGAAGAATATGTATTTAAAGGGGGGAAAATGTTGGATTTTTACAATGAGCTTGCTTCACTCTTCAAGGGGCTAGAGAAAGCAGGAAAGATTTTAGTGAAAAAGAAAAGGTTAACTGTTTACTGATGAAGTTACCGGATGAGTTCGAGAACATAGTAAACCGTGTGCAGGACTTCACGGACTCAAGGTGGATATGGAACTCAGTGGTAGGGATGATTCTCGTTCGAGAGAATACGATTGAGATCCGAAAGGGGGGAAAGAGTGGCCAAGCCTTGGCAACTTCAACCGATTGGAGGAACAAGGATTCTCGGAAACCGGTCGAAAACTATGGGGGAAGGGAGCAGAAAAATCAGGCCGACGAGTTCGGGCCAAGGGCTCCCAAAGGTTTATGTCATTTTTGCAAGAAATCGGAGCACTATATGGCTGAGTGCAATAAGCTAACCGAGCTTCGGTTAAAGGAGGGGCAGACCGGTGGTACCCCGAGAGGAAAGAAAAAGGCCCATGTAACACAGGTACATGAGGCGGAATCCGAGGACGAGGACGATGAGCTCCTTTTGGATGAGGAGTTGGAGGCGAAAAACGAGGTCGAAATTCCACGAAGGCAGAAACGTGCTTACGGTGGATTGAAAGGTGAAAAAAGTTGGATTATAGATTGAGGTGCCTCCATGCACATGTGTAAGGATAGGCACATGTTCACTAAGATAATAAAGATTCCCACTGTAGAGATAGAGTACGGGGATGGGAGGATAGGCACCACTACTCTTGTAGGATCGGTAGATTTGAAAGTGTTAATAGAAGGAAAGACATCCATAGTAACATTCTCCAATGTATTGTTTATTCAAGGGCTGAACAATAGGTTAAGTATATGGCCTCTTGCTCAGCTATAAAAGAATTTATGTGGGTCAAGTCTTTGCTTGGTGAGATTGGTCACCTTAAGAGTGGTAGGCATAGTTTTTTTTGTGATAATCAGATAGTAATTGGTATTTCTGATCTTAAACATCATTTAAAGCCAAACATGGACATTGGAAACCACTTTTGTTAGAGAAAGTAGAAACAAAATAATCAGTTTAGAGTACCGACCAGATAGTGAGATGGTAGCCTATATGATGACCAAACTTGTGCCTTCCCCTACGCTAATTTTGTGCAGGGAGAAGTGTGGTCTGAAATTAAAGATTGACTAGAAAATAAGGGGAGTGTAGAAATTAATGGTCTGTTTAAAGTATTTTCTATTTAGATCTAGAAAATACTTTATACAGACCATTAATTTCTACATCCCTTTATTTTCTAGTCAATCTTTAATTTCAGACCACACTTCTCCCTGCAGAAAATTTGCTTAGGGGAAGTCACAGGTTTGGTCATCATATCTGCTACCATCTCACTATCTGGTCGGTACTCTAAACTGATTATTATGTTTTCTACTTTCTCTCTAACAAAGCTGAGTCTAATGTCCATGTGTTTGGCTTTAAAATGATGTTTAGGATTGGCAGAAATAGCGATTGCTGCCTGACTATCACAAAAAAAAAATTGCACACCACTCTTAAGGTGACCAACCTCACCAAGCAAAGACTTGACCCACATCAATTCTTTTACAGCAGAGCAAGAGGCCATATACTCAGCCTCCATGGTGGACTGAGCAATAACTTTTTTCCGTTTGCTACTCCAACTGCAAGCCCCATCACCCACATGTTATACATATCTAGAAGTGCATCTCCTCATCGGAGCATCACCATAACTGCCATCACTCCAAGAAGTGATGTCAGTATTTTCCCCACCCAAATGCAACCATAGATCCCTAGTTCCTATCAAATATCTATGAACTCTCTTAGCTGCCTCCCAATCCCTCTTAGTGGGAGCATTTAGACTTCTACTCAGGAATCCTACAGCTGCAGCTAAATCCGGCCGGGTAAAATTCATAAAATAGATTAGACTTCCCACTACTTGCCTGTAAGGAATAGTCTGCATGAACTTCTGTTCTTCAGGAGATAATTCCTTGTCTAAGACTATGACTCCTTCCTCCCTCCCCTCACTTCCCTTTTTCAACTCCATTGGAGTTGTACAACTATTAGCTTTATCCATCTGAAATTGTTCAAGCATGTTTCTTATTGCTTCTTTTTGAGTCAATCTTATAATCTTTATTTTTCGGTCTCTTTCTACTTGAATTCCCAAAATGTATTTTGCATCCCCCATATCCTTCATTTCAAATCCCCCCTTAAGATCGGTTTTCAGTTTATTATTTTTTTCCATTGATTTAGTTAAAACTAGCAAATCATCAACATAAATTGCAATAAATATAAAACCTTCCTCATCTTCAAAAAACATAGATTGAGTAATCTGAGCTGATCCGGATATATCTTAGACTGGTAAGAAACTCATCTATTGGTTTTTGAAAGCTAAAGTCTCAGCAAATTTATAGGACGACGGGAAAATAGATCTATAGGGACACGCGTCGTCTTTTGAAGCACAATGAAAGTTTTAATGGTACCGACACCAGTATTCTAACAACGCAGCTGCGACAGAAATGGAACAAGCGCAGCTTCGGTTATTTTTGATATGGTCCGTACGGACCAACGCAGTTGCTACGCAACAAGACAAACGCAGCTGTGGCTATTTTTGGTATGGGACAACGCAACAGCGGCGAAGCTGCGGATATTCGAATATGATATAGAACTGGACTGCGCTGCTACGGTCAAACAGGACAACTAAAAGTAGATACTCACTAAGAGTATAAGAGTTAGGACTAAGAATGTTTTTTGGATCCAAACTTCTTAGTAGTAAACTGCAGACAGATTTTGGGAAACTTGTGAGTATTAAATCTTGAGTGTTGTCAGGTCAATTGAGCTGAAACTTTGGGAGTTGTCACTCTTTATGCTACTCTATATTCTGATAGAGTTTTGTGAGGTTTGGATGCTTGTATAAGATGTGGTGAGCACTTGAAGACTGCTGTTTGATAGAATTCTTGATAGCTTCTGAGAGTGTATCATGTCTACTTCTACTACTACTGTTGCTCCTCCACCTGCACCGGTGGTCGTAGAACAACAGGTTATGGGCCTGTCATCAAGAATTCCTATCTTTTCCGGTTAAAAGTATGTCTACAGGGCTGATATGGTGGAGACACATTTTGAGAATGTGCATCTCTTGGACATATTGGATGGTTCTCCGATGTCTGACCAATGGTCTAAGAAAATGCCCGTTTTATTCTCAAATTATTGTATATGAGACTTAGCTATGTCTCGGAAAAAAATGAAAAAAGCAATTCATATCTGGAAGTCTCTTAAAAATTATTATGAAAAGGCTAATGTCCAGGAAGAACTATTATTGGCTGGAAAAATTTGGGACTATCAGTACACTGGCGGTACAATGGCTGAATATTCTAACAATCATCGCATTCTTGTAGATGCACATGCTTGTGCAGGTGGGGAGTTTCCTCAGTTTCAGCAGGCAGCGTTGCTCATGAGGGGTCTCCCTCGTAGTATGAAAGGAGCATCTGATATGCTCAAACAAAAAGATAAAGCTAGCTGGACTTTACAGTTAGCTATCAATAGTTTGCTAGAAGAAGAAGCTACATCTAATATACTCAATGTTGAGCAGATAGAGGCTTTTAATTCAGACTTTGAGAGGAAAGGACAGTTTAATCAGCAAAAAAATCAGTCTAATCACTTTAGACAGTTTAATCAGGGTGGAAATAGACAATCCAACAATGCATGTTTTTATTGTAGTGAGAGAGGTCATGGATACAAATTTTGTCCTAAACTTAAAAAAACTAACGATACAGGTCTATACAGGCCAGGATGGCAACAAAGTCAGTTTTTCAAAAATTTCACGGGGCATACACCTCGTGGAAATGCATTGTTTTCAGCGTCTTCATCCCTCGAGGATGAGACTCTGACATTTTCTAAGGAGGATGACACGGATCTATTCGCTATGGCGGCAGCAATGGAGGGCGCGAAAGACCTTGGATGGATAATGGATACAGGAGCGTCAGCCCACATGTGCTGGAACAAAGCCATCTTCAAAAATCTGAAAACAACGCTGAAGAAAAATATATATTATGCTTGTGGAATGAGTGTTCAGACCTGTGCTGTGAGTGATGTGTCTTTGCTAGTGGATGTGGAGGGCAAAGCAACTGAAAGGACTCTTCACAATGTCTTATTTGTGCCTGACTTTAAGAAAAATCTGTTTTCTACGTCCTTGGTAGAGAGTAAAGGCTTTGAGGTTAATTTGAAAAATGGTAGGCAGGTTGTTAGCAAAAATGGCAAAGTCGCAGTTACAGGTACTAGAGATAATTGCAAGATGTACCGAATGAATATGGCTAATACCAAAGAGAATGATGTTCTGTATACTGGTGTTTTGCATTTAGATGAGTTGTGGCATAAAAGGTTAGGCCATGTAAACTATGATAGTTTGAGAAAAATGGTCTTTGCTGGAAAAATAGAGGGTGTCTCAATCACAGGTCAACCGTTCAAAACATGTGATGGCTGCGCTTTGGGTAAAATCCACCAACTTCCATTTCCTAAAGAGACTGATCATCGATCCACGATACTTTTACAACAAATCCATTCGGATGTTTTTGGACTTGCGAAGGTTCCATCTTCCGGGGGAATGAAATATATGGTCACTTTCACAGATGATTTCTCCAGGTTTATAAAAGTTTACTTCATGAAGGAGAAGAGTGAAGTATTTGGTCACTTCAAGCACTATAAAGCATATGTTGAAAAACTTCATGATTTACCTATTTTGTAGCTCAGATCGGACAATGGTGGTGAATATACATCGAAAGAATTTGAAACCTTTTTACTCAACGAAGGTATATGTCATCTACTGACTGTTCCATATTCACTGGAAAATAATGCGGTGTCGGAAAGAATAAATAGAACTCTCACGGAGAGCTCTAGGTCGATGCTCGCAGATAAAGATGTGGATTCGAAACTTTGGGCTGAGGCTCTAAATTGTGCAGTTTATATTAAGAATAGGATAGGATCAAGATCGGTAGAATCTACTCCTTACGAGATCAAGACAGGTAGCAAACCTGATGTTAGCCATTTCAAAGTCTTTGGTAGTAAATGTTTATCTTAGATACATCTACGGACAGATGGAAAATGGAACCGAAGGGATTACCGGGTATTTTGTTTGGATTTGATGATCACTCAAAAGGTTACAAAGTCTTTGTGTTTGAGAGGCAAAAAATAGTTGTAGCAACGAATATCATTGTCAAAGATGAATTAGACTCGATAGATTTATTTAAAATGACAGAGCAACAAAAGCAACAAAAAGTACAAGAGTATGTCATTCTAGATTGCATGCAAGAAATTATCCAGCAGGTGCAACAATCTCCGGTGGTGACACCGGAGTCAGACTCTATCCAACTCTCTCAACAATTTAAGTTCCAACCGGACCAACGACAGTCAATACACGCGGATCGCAACCAGCGCAATCAGCTACACATTGATCGCGACCAGCGCAATCAGCGCAATGCACGCCATCCGACAATCTCAGCCTCAGAATTTCCAAGGGGAAGAAGATCCAGCCGCCTTTTAGCAAGCTCTCACTTTGCATACTCGGCAGCCTCAAGGGAGCCCTTGACCATCCAAGAGGCCTTCTCATCACCAGGGCAAAATCAGTGGATCGAGGCTGCAAACGACGAAATGAAGTCGATCATGGTGGCTCAAACATGGGAGCTTGTGGAACTTCCTCCAAATCGAAAGGCGATCGACAGCAAATAGGCATTCAAGGTGAAGTTAAATCCCGATAACACCATTGAACGTTATAAGGCTAGACTTGTGGCAAAGGGTTATTATCAAAAAGAAGGAATTAATTTTGAAGAAACATTCTCTACGGTTGTAAGATTTTCGACAGTTAGGATTTTGTTGTCCCTAGCTACTATAGAGGATATGGAAATACATCAAATGGATGTAAAGACAACATTTTTTCATGGAGAACTAGAGGAGACCATTTACATGCAGCAGCCTGAAAAGTATGCAGAACCAGGAAAAGAGCACTTAGTATGCAAGTTGCTAAAATCTCTCTATGGCCTAAAACAGGCCCCAAGACAGTGCAATCTGAAGCTTGATGAATTCCTTAATAGCCTAAGATTTCAAAAGATAAATTCTGATCACTCTGTCTATGTTCTAAAGGGTGAAAATGGGATAGTGTATATATGAGTGTATGTAGATGATTTACTATAAATCAGCAAATCAATGGCTAAAATCAACAAAATCAAAACTGCTTTAAACTCACGATTCGAGATGAAAGATCTCGGTGAGGCAAAATACATTTTGGGTATTCAGGTAGAAAGGGACAGAAATAAGAAAGTAATAAAATTGATTCAAAAAGAGGCTATTGGAAACATGTTAGATGAGTATGGAATGCGGGGGGCAAAAAGATGTCTAACTCCAATAGAATATCGGCAGAAGTTAGAGGGAGAAGAGACAGAACCACGTGTCATTGTTAGCGAGTATTCAGAGTCAGGGGAGAATGATTATATGACACAAATACCTTACAGAAAGATAGTGGGAAGCTTAATATATTTCATGAACTGTACCCGTCTTGAGATTGCTACAGCGGTCGGGGTACTGAGCAGGAGTCTAGTGAATCCAAGAAAATCTGATTTTGATGCAGCAAAGAGAGTCTTAAGATATTTGGCATGGACAAAAGTCCTCAAACTCACACTAGGCGGAGGAGAAGTGAAGCTGCAAACGTGGAGTGATGGAAGCTATGGCGACATGCCAAGCCAAAAATCCACCACGGGATTCGTTTTGCAGATTGGGAACGGAACGTGCTGCTAGAGCAACAAACTTCAAAAGGTTACAGCGCAGTCGACAATGGAATCAAAATATATGGTAGCAAGCTCGGCCCTCAAAGAACTCTTATGGGTAAAATCCATGTTGCAAGAACTAAGATACATGCAGGTTGGGCCACAGGTGATCTGGTGTGATATGTAGGCTGCCATTGCCATTTCCTCTAACCTAAGTCACCACTTCAAGAGTAAGCACATGGATGTACGATTACACTTTGTAAGAGAAAAATTGTTCTCTAGGGTGATCAAATTATGCTATCTGCCAGATTCAAGAATGGTTGGTGATATGCTTACTAAATGTTGTCCTAAGCCTATTTCAGCCATGGATTACTCACGGAATCACCCACAACCTACCTCAAAAACAGCTGTGTTATAGACAGCATAGATTACTTCACAATCAACAGAATCACCTCAAAATGCACCAAAGTGCAGTATACCATATACACTGTAAACTCCTAAAGTTACAGTCAAATCCACAAAGCAGAGTGATCGCACCAATAGGTCAAAGATGCAGAAAACAGTTTGCCATTGCTTTGATAAACTTGACTGCAATACTCAAAATATTCTAAGTCCTACAAGTTATACTCAGAGAGTTCACTACTAAATGTACGGAGGCATACCAGCCGTACAGTATCTACCATCTACTTAAACTATTGTAAGTATACCCGAATAGTTCGAGGTATGTCAAACCGAACAAATCTACACTAATAATTAATTAGCAAAAAGACAAACCTATGTTGTACATAATATTTACACCAACATCTCCACAATCTTCGTACGTCAAAAACTAAGCTACCACTAAGTAAATATCATTACTCACAATCTATACTAGTCATATTATTCGCAGCAGCCTCAGCTGCTTTGTCCGTGCGGATCGTATCAGGGTAACCACAGCTGTGTTGACTGGTCTGCGTCGCACCTACTCCGTACCGGCGACGCATATTTATCCCAAAATAACCGCAGTTGCGTTGTCCTGTTTGCGTCGCAACTGTGCCGTACTGGCGGCGCCTGTTTCAACATTTCATTTATTCCACATCGGATCGCTTCGCGATCCGCCGTCCATTTGTCAATGCTTGTACCCGCCATTCAGTGAGTCTTTTTCATCACTTAAATTATATTCGTTCTTTCGCTCCCCCACTCCATGAATCCATTCGAACCTCCACATTAAATTCCATAGCCCACCAACTGTCGCGTACGCATGAAACAAACTTTTTAAAACAACACGAAAGCTCTTCCTGCTCCCAAGCTGAACTATTGTAGGAATGCAGTAGGATTGGGTGAATAGGTGATTAGCTTCACTGCGATACTTTCATGCTGCTATAGCCCAAAATTTGGATGTAGTGGACCCAGGTGATTAGTTGGTTTGCTCCACTGCTATGTTGCCATGTTGCGCTGCTATAGCTGGGCTGCTATGTTACCATGTTGCGCTGCTATGGCTGCGCTGCTATGCTGCCATGATGCACTAAGTACGACATCGCATTTGCGCTTATACATTGAGTATAAAGCTTTAGGGGAGCATTGGTTTTTGAAAGCTTAAGTCTCAGCAAATTTATGGGACGACGGGAAAATAGATCTATAGGGACACGCGTCGTCACTTGAAGCACAATGAAAATTTTAATTGTACACACACTTTTATTCTAAAAGCGCAGCTACGACACAAATGGAACAAGCCCAGCTTCGGTTATTTTTGATATGGTCCGTACAGACCAACGCAGTTGCTACGCAACAAGACAAACGAGCTGCGGCTATTTTTGGTATGGGACAACGCAGCTGCGGCGAAGCTGTGGATATTCGAATATGATCTAGAACTGGACTGCCTCGCTACAGTCGAAAAGAATCAAGTCAACGGACGAGATTCACAGATGACTTACTGACAGATGTCTTTACAACAATTGAGTGCACATATCCGGACAAACGTAACTAGCCGGCGGCGAGTATTTGTACAATCACTTAGTATAGATTCTCATTAATGTGATTGTACAGTGGTAAATTAGTTTTAGCGTGATTAGAAGTAAGTAGATCTCAGTGGTAGTTTTGTGTTTTGGACATATCTCTTACGAACACCTGTATCGGCGGTGCAACATTATATAATAGGATAACTAAAAGTAGATACTCACTAAGAGTATAAGAGTTAGGACTTAGAATGTTTTTTGGATCCAAACTTCCAAGTAGTAAATTGCAGAACAATTTTTGGGAAACTTCTGAGTATTATATCTTGAGTGTTGTCTAGTCAATTGAGCTGAAACTTTAAGAGATGTCAATGTTTGTGCTACTATATATTCTGATAGAGTTTTGTGAGGTTTGGATGCTTCTATAAGATGTGGTGAGCACTTGAAGACTGCTGTTTGATTGAATTCTTGATAGCTTCTGAGAGTGTATCATGTCTACTTCTACAACTACTGCTGCTCCTCCACCTCCACCGGTGGTCGTAGAACAGCATCATCAAGCTTTTTATTCCACTGTGGAGGCGCATTTTTTAAACCATAAAGAGATTTAATCAGTCGGCATACCTTACTCTCCTCTCCTTCCTCCACAAACCCTTCGGGTTGTCGCATGAAGATCTCCTCTTTGAATTCTCCATGCAAAAGGTTGTCTTAATGTCCATCTTGTGTACTTCCATGTCTTTCGCTGCTGCTAGACTGGGAAGTATGTGGACGAAGGTAAATCTAACGACCGGGGCAAATTTTTCCTCGTAGTTAATTCCCTCCTTTTGTGTAAACCCCTTTGCCACTAATCTGGCAGCGTAGCGCTCGATTTTGTTATCTTGGTTCAGTTTTAATTTGAAAACCCACTTACAACCGATTGGTTTTCGGTTATGTGGACAATCCACCAACTCCCAAGTATTGGCTGCCATAATCGAGGCCATCTCCTCATTGATGGCTGTCTTCCACCGGTTTTTTTCTGGACACGTCATCGCCTCTCCATAAGTTTGAGGTTCATCTTGATGAGATAGTTTTGTTACCTTGTTATTAACCTGTTTTTCTTGCAATCTTTTGCTACTTCTCTTCCCCCCTTTCAAAATCAGAGGCTGGAATAGATGGTTCTCGTGGATTCTTTCGAACAATCTCGGCTTCTCCTTTATCCCTTGATTCCGAATCAATTTCCACCACGTCTTCCGCTTTGTGTAAAGTTGTCACTGGAGTTTCCACAGGCGAGTCCTTTTTGGTCTGATTTGTACCTACAAGAATGTCATCTTCTCTAAAACCTGGATAGTTAGGAAGCTCAAAGTCATCAAATTTTCTGACTCAAATCTGATTTTTACTGACTTTGTATATTTGAAGGGATCCACAGACTTTCCTTCATTCATAACTACTAGATGCTTAACTAAGATTATATCTTCTATTTTTAGATCATAAACTCTATATCCTTTAACATCCTCATCATATCCTAATAAGTGTCATGGTTTTCCTTTAGGAACTAGCTTCCAATTAGACCGATCTGTATCTAAACTGAATAATTAACTGCCGAAAACCTTTAAGTGAGATATGTATGGATTCCGGCCTGTCCATCTCTCATAAGGTGTTTGATCTTTTATAGTTGAACTAAGAACTCTATTTTTGAGGTAATTAGCACTGTTCATTGCTTATGCCCAAAACCTTTTTCCTATCTTGTCGTGCATGAGAAGATAGCAAGCAAACATGCATCACAACCAGCAAAGTCATGCTCACAAACATGCACAACAACGGACATAAATATGAAAAGTCAGAAAAATATATACACCATGAGAAGGTATAAAGATGAAATTGACCCAAAGAGAGAAGGGAAAGAATACTCCCCTATAGTGGAGTGGAACCCAAGCCACAAGGTAGCCACTAGGCTCTTGGGTCTTCAACGTATTCTTTACAAGAGTTATCTCGTACGAAAGCAACGAAGCAAAATAAATAATTCCAACCAAAAACAAGGAAAACTCAAAATTCGGCCAAAATTCACCCTTCCATTCCCAACCGAAAATACAAACAACACAAAACAAACACCCAAACCGTTCAGCTGTCCGTGGGAAGGGCAGCCGGATCCGGATGCTTCTCCACACGAACTCCAATCCACCACTTCCCAAAAATGACACAAGTTGGAGGGAAACCTTCCGGACTTGGCTTTGAGCCGCGTGGATTAAAAGCGTGGGCAGAATTACAAAGGAGAATGTACGTAAACTATCTAGCCTCTACAGCTAGCTAGCAAAAGAAAGGAAGAAACTTGAGCAATCGGTGAGAGAGAGAGCAAGAGAAAAGCTCCGCTGCCAAGAGAAAATTCTTGTCCAAAAGCTAAATTCTCTAAGTCTGAGAATTAGGCTAAGTAAAAGCTACGCTAGGCCTAAGCAAAATTAGCCTACGTCTAGTCTACTTTACATGCATGAAACTACTAAAGATGTTGGCCAATAGGCGGCCAACATCGTCTGCCGTACGCCTGACAAAATCCACTGTCCGAGGGTAAAAACCCTCCCTAACTACATGCGCGCGAACCTACATGGGTTCGCGACTTAAATAAATATATGTATCGAAGCATCGCCCGGAAATCGCGATACGCCTCCAAAAGATACTTCACGTCGATACTCCCAAAATCGCGTGCATACGCACGAAACGAACCATGTCGCACGAAATAAAAGGTCTAGCACGAAATACTTGAAATCGCGTCACGTCGCCCAAACGCTGTTTCGCGTCCAACTTCGAAAATCGTGTACCTACGCACGAAATGAAACATATCGCACGAAATTAGTACTACTCAATGAAACCTAAAAATATGAATCGGAATTAAACCGCACGTGAAACGAAACTTATATATGCGTGCGAAAATCGTGCGTGCATGCATTAAACCGCGCGTGCGTGCATAAAACCGCGCGCGCGTGCCTTAAACCGCGCGTGCATACAAAATACCGCGCGTGCGTGCAGAATACCGCGCGTGCGTGAGAAATACTGCGCGTGCGTGAGAAATACTGCGTGTGCGTGCAGAATACTGCGCGTGCGTGCATGATAACGTGCGAGCGAGCAGCCGACACGATGCGGCATGACAGCTGTCGTGCATGAGAAGATAGCAAGCAAACATGCATCACAACCAGCAAAGTCATGCTCACAAACATGCACAACAACGGACATAAATATGAAAAGTCAGAAAAATATATACACCATGAGAAGGTATAAAGATGAAATTGACCCTAAGAGAGAAGGGAAAGAATACTCCCCTATAGTGGAGTGGAACCCAATAATTCCCCCCCCCAGCTCCTTAGCCTGTGGAGGAGCTGGTCAACACAGCTGAGGGCGTGAGACAGATACGGAGGTAGCAATGGTCAGCCGGGTTGAAAGATAATGGAGAAGAGAGGCACTCCATGTGGAACCGTTGATCACCACCTGTACATGCATAAATACTCTGCGAACTCAACACCCCATTAGTATCACTATCCACCACATTGAGAATGTGTGGAAAAACCTCGGTGTTGATGGTATGGATCCTTTCCGAGAAAAACGAGTCGCCATTTTCTTCCCGAAGTTCGTTACTGGAAAATGCAGGGAGAGCGGAAGCCAAATGTGCCATAGTGGGCAACGGCTTGCGAGCAGAGATAAGAGGGAGGCAGATTTTGCGACCGGGAAAATTAGAGGGACGGTAGGAGAATGTCTGATCATGCATATCTACTCCTCCACCGATTCGGAAGATAACATCCTGTCCCACTAAGCACTCGTAGTCGTTTGATTTGGTGACCAATGCTCGGACAGAAACTTCTACGGACTCACTCTCGGTTCCGTTGTGAAATCGAAAGACAAGCGGGTCCTTGGTAATTCCAAGCACCGACTCCGTGGTACCGGCTGAAGTAAGAAGCCGAGTAGACGTGGCTTGGAGCTTGTCTGCTGTCAGACCAAGCTTGAGCGCAAATCCGGATCCAAGGATCACGGGTTTGGCTCCAGTGTCCATGAGAGGAAGAGAAGGAAAAACACCATTAATGGAGAAGGACATTCGAGAATTGTCCAGGAAACTGATGTGAGGGTCAAGGTCACGGCGCTCATCCGCACTAACCGGCTGAATAACGGAAAGACTACGGTTAAGTTGCAACGCCCTCAAAGCGGCGGCTGCAGCGAACTCGTCAACAAGGGGAGAGGCTTTGGGAACCTCATTAGGAAAGGGAGAGGCCCTGGGGGCCTCATCAATCATGGCAGAAAGGATGCTTAGCCTTTCCTTGACTCGATGTGCATCCTGTATGGTATTATCGAGAATGGTGAGAGCTTCAGCCACAATGGAGGAAGCTGTGTCTGGTAGAGGTGAGAGAGATTCTTTCTCGAAAGAAAGTGGAATACGGGAATTCTGTAATTTACCGTCCTGATTATGATCAGGGGATCCCTTATCGAAAGTGGCTGCCCGTTGTTGGACCGTAGAATCCCGGAGGATTCGACCAACCAACGATGGCGTGTGGACGACTGTCCTTGCCATCCCCGTGAACTGGGGCTTCATTTCGGCCATGAAGGCAGCGAATTGCTCCTTCATCATGGCGGCCATCATGACTTGTAACTCGGCCTTTTCCCTCTCTCTTCGAGAGATCTTAGGCGGAGTCGCCTCTTTCTCTGTCTCGGTAGGAGGAGTGACCGGCTTGGCAGAACGGGCGGGAATTCCACCGTTCTGAATCTGATTCTGATAGGAAAAATTAGGATCCTTAACGTGGCAACGGTGGACATAATGTCCCTTCTGGTTGCAATGGGTGCATGTGGCCGACTTATCCGGGCACATGCGGGCATCGTGCCCCGTGTTTCCACATCGGAAACACAATCGGTCTCCGGAATTAAATGGTGGATTTCCCATGGCCGGCGTCTTTGGAGCCGTATTAGAAGGCCACGGGTTCCTCGGAGGAGAAAGTGGGGAAGAGACTTTCGAACGATCATGAGCTTCCCACCAACATGATTGCATCTCATATTCTACCGCATATTGAGCGGCTTGATCAAATGTAAATTTCAGACCGTAAGTCTGAGTGAGATGACTTTGTATAAAACGTTTCGATTGATCTGGAAACTGTCCAACAAATTTCTGAACAGCTTCCGCATCGGACATTAGGTCCGGTAAAGCTTCTCGTAAAGTCTCCATGCGAGCACGTAAAGCAGGGGCAGTTTCTCCTGGTTTACGCGTGAAATTCATCAATTCTTTCACCTGATCGGGGTTTTGCATCCGATACTCGGCTTCTAAGAAATCGAACATAACAGATAGTGGATCCCGCAATGGGATTATCATCCCTGGTCGTGCTGGGACAGCAGCACGAGCGGCCACAGCGTATTGGCGAGGAATTTCTGGGACTGCGGGAATTAGGACAACACCTTGGGCATCTAAGACCTCGGGAAAAGCGGCCTGGTATGGAACATCCGCTTGACCTATGACCTCGGGTGTACCAGCAAAAGGTTTCTGTCATCGCGAGTATCGCATCATACTTGCGGGAATATAATGTAAGGGCCGAACCTCTAAGGTACCGGCCAAGAAGAGAAAATGCCACACGAAGATCAAATCGATCTTGATAGCGAAATGCCAAATCACGCATTTCGGTATTATAGAGCATACGGAAATGGGATAAAGACATGGTATCCTTCATCCCTGAAAAGCAAAATTGCATTTTCCCCATGCCCCCCTCTGAAGAGGAAGCCATGTCGTCAAAGGAAGAATGCACTAGTGGTTCCAAAAATGGACCGACCGAAAACGGAAATGTGAGAGGATCGGAAAAGAAATCCTCTGAAAAGTCTCCTTTGGTTCTATCTAGGTATGACCTAGAGGAAACTGAGGATAATGATGAGACTGTGGTCAATACTGACCGGACTGACGGAGATCTAGGGGCCGCAACCGAAACTGGTGCGTCCGTAGACTCGGAGAAACTAGAAAGATCTAACTGCGGTGGACGGAAAACTGTCCCGCCGCGGGTAGATCCGGATTGATAACGTAAGTTATCCCAATCCGTGGGCATAAACGAAGGAAAAACCCACGATTACGACTAGGAAAGAACGGAACGGCCTTATCGAGGTGCGTCAAATGGAAGGCCAAACCACACAAGACAAGCTAACACCCGAAATCTCTATCAAGACCCGGTGGTCAGATCTAGCAAAAAGCCGAAATACCAAAACCTCTACCCTGCAAACAAAGGGGCAAGGCCAAAGGGCCAGATCTATAAAAACAAACACAGAACTATCCAAGCACCTTTCGGTGCAGATCTACAGCGGCACAGACAGAAAATTGTCTAAACAGTGCCACCCACGGCAAGATCTATAAAAATAAATCCAATCCAGATAGTCACAGGGAAACTCAAGGCCACTCACGGCCAGATAGCATGCAAGGAAAGCAAGGAAAATGCAAATGCTCAAAAAGAAAGGTTCGTAAAAGAACCAATCCACACCGATCCCCTACACGAGTGTCGACACTATATCGTAACGCTCTTGCACCCAAAAGGCATCGTAATACTTACAAACACCTTTAATACTCTGGTGAGTATTAAAAGTGAACCTGACTTGGTTGAAGCAAGTCGGATTTTGCAGAGTCCTCAGGAACGTGATTCGCCTCGGGTCCGAATAGTCGTACCCAGGACCACCACTAAACACCCAGGCAATTAGTATCCTGCTAGGGTATGCGTATCAGCGCTATGCCACGCTATACCCAACTATAAAGCAATGATAATTATATGTTATAATTCGTGCAATTCTAATATATATGAATATATATTTTTACTTTGCTAGGTTTTATGAATGATTATATTTGGCAAAGGATAAAGAAAGAGAATATAAAATCCACCACAAACCAAACATCAACTAGACAGCAAAGGAAGTTGCACCAAAGGAAAGAAAGATAAGAAATTTTGAGAAAAGTAGAAAAGAAAACACAAAATACGGTAAAATTGGGCAAAATGGTTTCTCAAACCCTAATACCACGCTGCAAAAATCAAAAATCTGCGACCAAGGGATGGTAATATGCTGACCTAGGGTTAAGAATTCCAAAAAATAAACCCTAAATCCGCCCAAACCCTAAATCTGCGGCCAAAACCCTAAATCTGCGGCCAAACCCTAATTTCGCAGATTAACCCTAAAAATCTGACACAAAATCAGACCTAAATCTGCAGACCAGAAAAGAGTGAAAGCAAGATAGAAGACAAGAATTGAAAGCACGAAAGAGGAAAACAAAAAACCAAAACAAAATGTTTTTTTTTTTTTTATAAAATAAAATTTATAAATTAAATTATTTTTATATTATATTTTCTCAAGGCAAAACTGAAAGCGAAAGCAAATATAGAGAGAAAGTAGAATGAAGCTTGTAGTAAAATAAAGCTAGATCGAAAGGGAAAAAAAAACCAACTCAAATAAAAGGTGGAAGAAAATCTAGAAATGAAAAGATAGATTTTATATTGAAAAAAAATGAAATTTTTATATTTTCTTTCTTTAGCTTTATTCTATCACAAAAAACTGAGAAGTAAAACTGAAAATGAAAGGTAAATAGGCAGGAAAATGGGAAGACAAAAACAAGAAATAAAACTGAATTTGAAAAGTAATATTTTTTTAATGAAATAAAATTTATATTTTTAATAATTTAATATTAAAAAAAATAGACTTTTAGAAAATGTGATTTTAAAAAGTGGAGCCTTTTGGACAAGAATACTAAGCCACAAGGTAGCCACTAGGCTCTTGGGTCTTCAACGTATTCTTTACAAGAGTTATCTCGTACGAAAGCAACGAAGCAAAATAAATAATTCCAACCAAAAACAAGGAAAACTCAAAATTCGGCCAAAATTCACCCTTCCATTCCCAACCGAAAATACAAACAACACAAAACAAACACCCAAACCGTTCAGCTGTCCGTGGGAAGGGCAGCCGGATCCGGATGCTTCTCCACACGAACTCCAATCCACCACTTCCCAAAAATGACACAAGTTGGAGGGAAACCTTCCGGACTTGGCTTTGAGCCGCGTGGATTAAAAGCGTGGGCAGAATTACAAAGGAGAATGTACGTAAACTATCTAGCCTCTACAGCTAGCTAGCAAAAGAAAGGAAGAAACTTGAGCAATCGGTGAGAGAGAGAGCAAGAGAAAAGCTCCGCTGCCAAGAGAAAATTCTTGTCCAAAAGCTAAATTCTCTAAGTCTGAGAATTAGGCTAAGTAAAAGCTACGCTAGGCCTAAGCAAAATTAGCCTACGTCTAGTCTACTTTACATGCATGAAACTACTAAAGATGTTGGCCAATAGGCGGCCAACATCGTCTGCCGTACGCCTGACAAAATCCACTGTCCGAGGGTAAAAACCCTCCCTAACTACATGCGCGCGAACCTACATGGGTTCGCGACTTAAATAAATGTATGTATCGAAGCATCGCCCGGAAATCGCGATACGCCTCCAAAAGATACTTCACGTCGATACTCCCAAAATCGCGTGCATACGCACGAAACGAACCATGTCGCACGAAATAAAAGGTCTAGCACGAAATACTTGAAATCGCGTCACGTCGCCCAAACGCTGTTTCGCGTCCAACTTCGAAAATCGTGTACCTACGCACGAAATGAAACATATCGCACGAAATTAGTACTACTCAATGAAACCTAAAAATATGAATCGGAATTAAACCGCACGTGAAACGAAACTTATATATGCGTGCGAAAATCGTGCGTGCATGCATTAAACCGCGCGTGCGTGCATAAAACCGCGCGCGCGTGCCTTAAACCGCGCGTGCATACAAAATACCGCGCGTGCGTGCAGAATACCGCGCGTGCGTGAGAAATACTGCGCGTGCGTGAGAAATACTGCGTGTGCGTGCAGAATACTGCGCGTGCGTGCATGATAACGTGCGAGCGAGCAGCCGACACGATGCGGCATGACAATCTTCTTATCTGACAACATACATCTACCACTATCACTTAGTGTTTTATTTAACCTTTGAGCTACCCCATTCTATTCCGGGTTTTCTGGAACAGTCTTTTGGTGTTGGACCCCATCTTCCCTCAGAAAATCCTCAAACTGGTTAGAAGTATACTCTCCACAATTGTCACTCTTTATTCTCTTGATTTGAGTTTCATGGAGTTCTTTGCTCCATGCTTTATATTGTCTAAAACAATCTTGAGCTTCGGACTTGTTTTTCAAAAAATACACCCGAGAATACCGAGACGAATCATCAGTGATAGTCATCATAAATCTCTTCCGCCCCGGTGAGGGCACTTTAGCCGGTCCCCAAATATCTGTGTGTTCTAGATCTAGAATTTTTTCTCCTTTATAGGTGGCTGTTTTAGGAAAGGGTAATCTGTGTGCTTTACTTTGAGCCCATCCACTTTAATCACTTATAGTATCACTCTCACTGAACTAAATCCCTTCCACCACTCCCATCTTTTTCATCTCTCTTAACTTATCTAGATTCACATGCCTAAGCCTCTTATGCCACATCATAATATCATGAACACCAGCATAATAAAGTTTCTTCGTTTTATTACTTAAAATCAGCCTAAACATCCCATGGCTACCTTTCTCAGCAATGAAATAGACATCCTCCTCAAAACTAGCAGTAAAGACTCCCTCCTTAGTGCTAGTAAAAAAACCCTTATCATCTAATACAGATGTAGAGATGAAGTTTTTGTTCAGCTCCGGGATAAACTATACATCGGAGAATGTTACTATGGATGTCTTTCCTTCTACTTACACTTTCAGATCTACCGATCCTACAAGAGTAGTGGTGACTATCCTCCCATCCCCGTACTCTATCTCTACGGTGGGAATCTTTCTTATCTTAGTGAACAGGTGCCTATCCTTACACATGTGCATGGAGGAACCTGAATCTATAATCTAGCCTGCTTCACCTTTTAATCCACCGTAAGCACATTTTTGTCTTCGTGGAATTTCAACCTCGTTTTTCGCCTCCAACTCCTTATCCAAAAGGAGCTCATCGTCCTCGTCCTCGGATTCTGCCTCATGTACCTGTGTCACAAGGGCCTTTTTCTTTCCTCTCGGGGTACCACCGGTCTGCCCCTCCTTTAACTAAAGCTCGGTTAGCTTAGTGCACTCTGCCATATAGTGCCACAGTTTCTTGCAAAAATGACATAAACCTTTGGGAGCCCTTGGCCGAAACTCGTCGGCCTGATTTTTCTGCTCCCTTCCCCCATAGTTTCCGACCAGTTTCCGGGAATCCTTGTTCCTCCAATCGGTCAAAGTTGCCAAGGCTTGGCCACTCTTTCCTCCCCTTCGGATCACAATCGTATTCTCGCGAACGAGAATCATCCATACCACTGAGTTCAATATCCACCTTGAGTTCGGCAAGTCTTGCACACGGTTGACTATGTTTTCGAACTCATCGGGTAACTTCATCAGTAAATAGTTAACCTTTTCTTTTTCACTAAAATCTTTTCCTGCACTCTCTAACTCCATGAAGAGAGTAGCAAGCTTATTGCAAAAATCCAACATTTTCCCCCCTTTGTATACATATTCTTTAACTTTCTGATTAGCCAACTGTTGTTGCTGAATCGTACCACTTCGGTACATATATATGAGAGCCATCCAAAGATCGCATGCCCTTTCTACCTTGAAATGAAGACATGCAAGTCCTTGAGTAAGATGGCGTAGGATAAAGTGCTTTGCCGCCATATTGTTGAAATCCCGGGTTTGAGTATCATTCTCCTCGTTCCTCGGAATAGGTGACATGAATGCTGAACTAGTTGCTATTGGTGTGGTTGTCTCCTTATCCGCTCTTTTGTCAACCACCTCTCATTCTTTTGTCTCCTCTGTTGAAGTAGACCTGCTTTCTTTGTTAATCTGCCTCCTTCAAACCTTGGAGGAATTCTAAGACTTGATGGACGCCCCAATCGCCCACTCACTATCCCCCAAAACCTTTTTTCGCATAGAGATCCAATCATCATACTTTCCCATTATATGATGCCATTTTTATTAAAGATTGGTGCCCTAGAGGGTGGGCCCATAACTTGAAACTCTGAGACCTCCATAAGTCCTGAGAGTAGAGAGCTTCCAAGAAGCCTCTAAGATAACCCTGACCCCTTTGTGTTTCAGCAACAACAACTGCTACCCTGGCAGACAAAAACAATGACCAATTTCACCCCTAAGAAAGCAAGACTCCCTTGAGTCGATAGCAAAAAGAATCTGTGAATTTTCTCCCCTGAGCAGTAAGTTATGGAGGGTCAAAGTTTACCTTTTGTACAAAAGCTCTCTGGGAGAGAGGGTCCTATCTCCTAATTTTTCTAAGTCCTATCTCTCTCACAAACTCTTTCTAGTGATATACAGAGCCAATCTGATTACACTTCCGTACACAAAAGTACAACTACTTATGTACTTTTTGTATGAACACTGTACGACATGGCCTAAATGTCGACACGTGGTATATCCGGATTCGCTCCCTTAATCCTCGGAGATGCCGCGATCCAATGTTATTCCGCCACGTGTCATCCGATGTGGCGATGACCAAAAACCCGCCAAAATCCTTTTCCGCGATTTCGGCGTTTAATTTTGGCCGTCTGATTAAATTCACATTTAATCGTAGCCGTAATAAATACATGCGCGGTATTTGTTTCGCTAAAGAAATAAATGCGCGGTATTCGTTTTTTATCCGTACCGTAATCCGTACTTTTAAAATTCCTGATCTATGTCTCCCGTAAAACTGTTTCAGTTAAATGAACTCTCCTACGTATTAATGTTTAATTAATTATCAAACCCTATAATACGTAACACTATGTCTAGACTTAACGGAAAAGGCTACCGACTACCGACCGCTTACCGTTCGTAAGGTACCAGGATCAAATCCTGGAGGTATCACATATACTTTTAGTAAATAAACCCCCTAATGGTAAATAAACTAATATTTATATCCCATAAACCTCTGGATGGCCTAGGTAGCCATGGCTCTAGCTTCCTCTCCAACTTCTCCGTGAGTGCGACAAGTTTGAGAGTTGGAGAGAGAAGTTAGAGGTAGACTGCCTCGGCTTCTTTCTATATTTCTATTTAGATCTAGAAAATACTTTAAACAGACCATTAATTTATACACTCCCGTTATTTTCTAGTCAATCTTTAATTTCAAACCACACTTCTCCCTGCAAAAAAATAGCTTAGTGGAAGGCACAGGTTTGGTCATCATATCTGCTACCATCTCACTATCTGGTCGATACTCTAAACTGAATATTTTGTTTTCTACTTTCTCTCTAACAAAGCTGAGTCTAATGTCCATGTGTTTGGCTTTAAAATGATGTTTAGGATTGGCAGAAATAGCGATTGCTGCCTAATTATCACAAAATATTTTTTTGTGCACACCACTCTTAAGGTGACCAAGCTCACCAAGCAAAGACTTGACCCACATCAATTCTTTTACAGCAGAGGAAGAGGCCATATACTCAGCCTCCATGGTGGACTGAGCAATAACTTTTTGTTGTTTGCTACTCCAACAGCAAGCCCCATCACCCACTTATAATACATATCCAGAAGTGCATCTCCTCATCGGCACATCACCATAACTGGCATCACTCGAAGTAGTGATGTCAGTATTCTCCCCACCCAAATGCAACCATAGATCCCTAGTTCCTATCAATATCTAAGGACTCTCTTAGCTACCTCCCTATCCCTCTTAGTGGGAGCATTTAGACTTCTACTCAGCACTCCTACAGGTGCAGCTAAATCCGGCCGGGTACAATTCATAAAATAGATTAGACTTCCGACTACTTGCCTGTAAAAAATAGTCTGCATGAACTTATGTTCTTCAGGAGATAATTCCTCGTCTAAAATTATGACTCCTTCTTCCTCACTCCCCTCAGTTCCTTTTTTCAACTCTATTGGAGTTGTATAACTATTAGTTTTATCCATCTGATTTTTTTCAAGCATGTTCCTTATTGCTTTCTTTTGAATTAATCTTATAATCTTTCTTTTTCGGTCTCTTTCTACTTAAATTCCGAAAATATATTTTGCTTCCCCCATATCCTTCATTTCAAATCTCCCTTTAAGATCGGTTTTCAGTTTATTAATATTTTTCCATTGATTTACTTAAAACAAGCAAATCATCAACATAAATTGCAATAAATATAAAACCTTCCTCATCTTCGAAAACATAGATTGAGTGATCTGAGCTGATCCGAATATATCCAAGACTGGTAAAAAAGTTCATCAAGCTTCTTATTCCACTGTGGAGGCGCCTGTTTCAAACCATAAAGAGATTTAATCAGCTAGCATACCTTACTCTCCTTTCCTTCCTCCACAAACCCTTCGGGTTGTCACATGAAGATCACCTCTTCCAATTCTCCATGCAAAAAGGTTGTCTTGATGTCCATCTGGTGTACTTCCATGTCTTCTGCAACTGCCAAACTGAGAAGTATGCGGACGGAGGGAAATCTAACGACCGGGGCAAAGGTTTCCTCGTAGTCAATTCCCTCCTTTTGTGTAAATCCCTTTGCAACTAATCTGGCCTTGTAGCGCTCGATTGTGTTATCTGGGTTCACTTTTAATTTGAAAACCCACTTACAAGTGATTGGTTTTCTGTTAGGTGGACAATCCACCAGCTCCCAAGTATAGGCTGGCATAATTGAGGCCATCTCCTCATTGATGGCTGTCTTCCATCGGTTTCTTTATGGACACGTCATCGCCTCTCCATAAGTCTGAGGTTCATCTTGATGAGATAGTTTTGTTACCTTGTTATTAACCAATTTTTCTTGCAATCTTTTGCTACTTCTCCTCCCCCCTTCAAAATCTGAGGCCGGAATAGATGGTTCTCGTGGATTCTTTCGAACAATCTCGGCTTCTCCCCTATCCCTTGATTCCGAATCAATTTCCACCACGTCTTCCGCTTCGGGTAGAGTTGTCACTGGAGTTTCCACAACCGAGTCCTTTTTGGTCTAATTTGTACTTGCAAGAATGTCATCTTCTCGACAACCTGGATAGTTAGGAAGCTTAAAGTCATCAGAATTTTTTGACTCAAATTTGATTTTGGTACCACCCTCTAGGGTACCAATTTATAATGGAACTGGCTTCATATACAAGGAAAGTATGATGATAGGAGCTCTATGCGAAAAAAGGGTTTGGGGGATAGTGAGTCGACGATTGGGGCGTCCATCGAGCGTTGGAATTCCTCCAGGTTTGAAGGAAGGAGATTCACAAAGAAAGCATATCCATCTTCAACGGAGGAGAGAAAGGAAAGAGAGGTGGTGGACAAAGAAGCGGAGAATGAGACGACCAAACCAATAGCAATTAGTTCAGCATTCATGTTACCTATTCCGAGGAACGAGGAGAATGATACTCAAACCTAGGATTTCAACAATATGGCGACAAAGCACTCCATCCTACGCCATCTTACTCAAGGACTTGAATGTCCTCATTTCAGGTAGAAATGGCATCCGATCTGTGGATGGCTCTCATAGAGATGTACCAAAGTGGTACGATTAAACAACAATAGTTAGCTGATCATAAAGTTAAGGAATATGTTTAAAAAAGGGGGGAAAATGTTGGATTTTTGCAATGAGCTTGCTACACTCTTCATGGAGCTAGAGAGTGCGGGAAAATATTTTAGTGAAAAAGAAAAGGTTAACTGTTTACTGATGAAGTCACCTGATGAGTTCGAGAACATAGTCAACCGTGTGCAAGACTTGTCGAACTCAAGGTGAATATGGAACTCAGTGGTAGGGATGATTCTCGTTCGGGAGAATACGATTGAGATCCAAAAGGGAGGAAAGAGTGGCCAAGCCTTGGCAACTTCGACCAATTTGAGAAACAAGGATTCCCGGAAACCGGTCGGAAACTATCGGGGAAGGGAGCAAAAAAATCAGGCCGACGAGTTTGGACAAAGGGCTCCCAAAGGTTTATGTCATTTTTGCAAGAAACCGGGGCACTATATGATAGAGTGCACTAAGCTAACCGAGCTTCGGTTAAAGGAGGGGCAGACCGGTGGTACCCCGAGAGGAAAGAAAAAGGCCCTTGTGACACAGGTACATGAGGCGGAATCCGAGGACGAGGACGATGAGCTCCTTTTGAATGACGAGTTGGAGGCGAAAAACGAGGTCGAAATTCCACGAAGGCAGAAATGTGCTTACGGTGGATTCAAAGGTGAAGCAGGCTGGATTATAGCTTTAGGTGCCTCCATGGACATGTGTAAGGATAGGCACATGTTCACTAAGATAAGAAAGATTCCCACCGTAGAGATAGAGTACGGGGATGGGAGGATAGTCACCACTACTCTTGTAGGATCGATAGGTTTGAAAGTGTTAGTAGAAGAAAGACATCCATAGTAACATTCTCCGATGTATTGTTTATTCAGGAGTTGAAAAAAAACCTCATCTCTACATCCGTATTAGATGTTAAGGGTTTTTTTTACTAGCACTAGGGAAGGAGTCTTTACTGCTAGTTTTGAGGAGGATGTCTATTTCATTGCTGAGAAAGGTAGCCATGGGATGTTTAGGCTGGTTTTAAGTAATGAAAAGAAGAAACTTTATTATGTTGGTGTTCATGATATTATGATGTGGCATAAGAGGCTTAGGCATGTGAATCTAGATAAGTTAAGTGAGTTGAAAAGGATGGGAGTGGTGAAAGGGATTTAGTTCAGTGAGAGTGATAATATAAGTGATTGTAGTGGATGTGCTCAAAGTAAAACACACAGATTACCCTTTCCTAAAACAGCCACCTATAAGGGAGAAAAAATTCTAGATCTAATACACAGAGATATTCGGGGACCGGCTAAAGTGCCCTCTCCAGGGGGGGAAGAGATTTATGATGACTATCACTGATGATTGGTCTAGGTATACCCGGGTGTATTTTTTGAAAAACAAGTCCCAAGCTCAGGATTGATTTAGACAATATAAAGCATGGAGCGAAAAACTCCATGAAACCCCAATCAAAAGAATAAGGAGTGACAATGGTGGAGAGTATACTTCTAACCAGTTTGAGGATTTTTTGAGGGAAGATGGGGTCCAACACCAAAAGACTGTTCCAGAAAACCCGAAACTGAATGGGGTAGCTGAAAGGTTAAATAGAACACTAAGTGATAGTGGTAGACGTATGTTGTCAGATAAGAAGATAGGAAAAAGGTTTTGGGCAGAAACAATAAACTGTGCTTATAACCTCAAAAATAGAGTTCTTACTTCAACTATAAAAGATCAAACACCTTATGAGAGATCGATAAGCCGTAAAATAGACATATATCACTTAAAGGTTTTCGGTAGTCAAGTATTCAGTCAAGATACAGATTGGTCTAATGGGAAGCTATATCCTAAAAGAAAACCGGGATACTTATTAGGATATGATGAGGATGTTAAAGGATATAGAGTTTACGATCTAAAAAGGGAAGATATAATCTTTGTAAAGCATCTAGTAGTTATGGATGAAGGAAAGTCTGTGCATCTCTTCAAATATACAAAGTCAGTAAAAATCAGATTTGAGTCAGAAAATTCCGATGACTTTGAGCTTGTTAACTATCCAGGTTTTAAAGAAGATGACATTTTTGCAGGTCTAAATCAGACCGAAAAGGACTTGGCTGTGGAATCTCTAGTGACAACTTTACCGGAAGCGGAAGACGTGGTGGAAATTGATTCGGAATCAACGGATAGGGGAGAAGCCGAGATTGTTCGAAAGAATCCACAAGAACCATCTATTCTGGCCTCAGATTTTGAAAAGGGGAGGAGAAGTAGCAAAAGATTGCAAGAAAAACAAGTTAATAACAAGGTTACAAAACTATCTCATCAAGATGAACCTCAGACTTATGGAGAGGTGATGACGTGTCCATAAAGAAACCGGTGGAAGACATCCATCAATGAGGAGATGACCTCAATTATGGCTACAATACTTAGGAGCTGGTGGATTGTCCACCTAACCGAAAACTAATCGGTGGTAAGTGGGTTTTCAAATTAAAACTGAACCCAGATAACACAATCGAGCGCTACAAGGCCAAATTAGTGGCAAAGGGATTTACACAAAAGGAGGGAATTGACTACCAGGAAACCTTTGCCCCGGTCATTAGATTTCCCTCCGTCCGCATACTTCTCAGCCTGACAGCAGCGGAACACATGGAAGTGCAGCAGATGGACATCAAGACAGCCTTTTTGCATGGAGAATTGGAAGAGGAGATCTTCATGTGACAACCCGAAGGGTTTGTGGAGGAAGGAGAGGAGAGTTAGGTATGCCAGCTGATTAAATCTCTTTATGGTTTGAAACAGGCGCCTCGACAGTGGAATAAGAAGCTTGATGAGTTTCTTACCGGTGTGGAATATATCTGGATTAGCTCAGATCACTCAATCTATGTTTTCGAAGATAAGCAAGGTTTTATATTTATTGCAATTTATGTTGATGATTTACTTCTTTTAAGTAAATCAATGGAAAAAAATAATAAACTGAAAAACCGATCTTAAGGGGAGATTTGAAATGAAGGATATGGGGGAAGAAAATATATTTTCGGAATTTAAGTAGAAAGAGACCGAAAAAGAAAGATTATAAGATTGACTTAAAAGAAAGCAATAAGGAACATGCTTGAAAAATTTCAGATGGATAAAACTAATAGTTGTACAACTACAATAGAGTTGAAGAAAGGAACTAAGGGGAGTGAGGAAGAAGGAGTCATAATTTAGACGAGGAATTATCTCCTGAAGAACAGAAGTTCATGCAGACTATTCCTTAAATGGAAGTAGTGGGAAGTCTAATCTATTTTATGAATTATACCCGGCCGGATTTAGCTGCACTTGTAGGAGTGCTGAGTAGAAGTCTAAATGCTCCCACTAAGAGGGATTGGGAGGCAGCTAAGAGAGTCCTTAGATATTGATAGGAACTAGGGATCTATGGTTGCATTTGGGTGGGGAGAATACTGACATCACTACTTCGAGTGATGCCAGTTATGGTGATGCTCCGATGAGGAGATGCACTTCTGGATATGTATTATATGTGGGTGATGGGGCTTGCTGTTGGAGTAGCAAACAACAAAATGTTATTGCTCAGTCCACCATGGAGGCTGAGTATATGGCCTCTTCCTCTGCTGTAAAAAGAATTGATGTGGGTCAAGTCTTTGCTTGGTGAGCTTGGTCACCTTAAGAGTGGTGTGCACAAAAAAATATTTTGTGATAATCAGGCAGCAATCGCTATTTCTGCTAATCCTAAACATCATTTCAAAGTCAAACACATGGACATTAGACTCAGCTTTGTTAGAGAGAAAGTAGAAAACAAAATATTCAGTTTAGAGTACCGACCAGATAGTGAGATGGTAGCAGATATAATGACCAAGCCTGTGCCTTCCACCAAGCTATTTTTTTGCAGGGAGAAGTGTGGTTTGAAATTAAAGATTGACTAGAAAATAACGGGAGTGTAGAAATTAATGGTCTGTTTAAAGTATTTTCTAGATTTAAATAGAAATATAGAAAGAAGCCGAGGCAATCTACCTCTAACTTCTCTCTCCAACTCTCACTCACTGAGAAGTTGGAGAGGAAGCTAGAGCCATGGCTACCTAGGCTATCCAGAGGTTTACGGGATATAAATATTAGTTTATTTACCATTAGGGGTTTATTTACTAAAAGTATATGTGATACCTCCAGGATTTGATCGTGGTACCTCCCGAACAGTAAGCTGCCGGTAGTCGGTAGCCTTAACCGTTAAGTCTAGACATAGTGTTACACATTATAGGGTTTGATAATTAGTTGAACATTAATACGTAGGATAGTTCATTTAACTGAAACAGTTTTACGGGAGACATAGATCTAGTAATGTAAAAGTACGGATTACGGTACGGATAAGAAACGAATACCGCGCATTTATTTCTTTAGCGAAACAAATACCGCGCATGTATTTATTACGGCTACGATTAAATGTGAATTTAATCGGACGACCAGAATTAAACGCCGAGATCGCAGAAAAGGATTTCGGCGGTTTTTTGGTCATCGCCACATCGGATGACACGTGGCAGAATGACATTGGATCGCGGCATCTCCGAGGATTAAGGTAGCGAATCCGGATATACCACGTGTCGACATTTGGGCCATGTTGTTCAGTGTTCGTACCGAAAGAACACCGGCAGTTGTACTTTTGTGTACGGAAGTGTAATCTGATTGGCTCCGTACATCAGTAGATAGAGTCTGTGAGAGAGATAGAACTTAGAAAAATTAGGAGATAGGACCTTCTCTCCCAAAGAGCTTCTGTACAAAAGGTCAACTTTGACCCTCCATTACTTACTGCTCAGGGGAGCAAATTCAGAGATTATTTTTGCTATCGACTCAAAAGAGTCTTGCCTTCACAAGGGTGAAGTTGGTTATTGTTTTTGTCTGTCAGGGTGGCAGTTGTTTTTGCTGAAACACACAGGGGTCAAGGTTATCCTAGAGGCTTCTTGGAAGCTGTCCACTCTGAGGACTTATGGAGGTCTCAAAGTTTCACATACAGTCTATAACCCTTTGAGTTATCATTGTATCCAATGAGAATACGCGATAATCCATTCGGCTTCATTTTCCAAGTATTTTGTGATGTATTTAGGATGAAACATTTACTTCCAAACACTTTAAAATGACTGACTTGAGGTTTCTTACCTGTCCACTGTTCATAAGGAGTTGTACTAACCGATGTGGACCCAATCCTATTTTTAATATAAACTGCACAATTAAGGGCTTCAACCTAGAATTTCAGATCTACATTTTTGTTTGCAAGCATAGATCAAGCACTTTGGTTTATATGGAACTGTTAATTGATGACTAATACCCTCATCTAAGAGGAACTTTTCAAACTTCTTTGATTTGTACTTCCCTCTGTTATCTGACTTGAGTTCCAAATACTGAACACCATGTAATTTTTCCGCCCAAGCTTTGTAGTGTTTGAAGTGTCCAAATATTTCACTCTTTTTCTTCATAAAATACACTTTGGTAAAACGTGAGAAATCATCAGTGAACGTGACCATAAAGCAAACTTCCCATGGAACCTGAGCAGGGCCTAAAACATCCGAATGAATAAGCTGTAGTACTTTTTTTGACATGTGTTATGATTCCTGTGGGAACGGTAACGTGTGAATTTTTCCTAAAGAGAAACCATCACAAGTTTTAACTAGGTGATCTGTGAGAGAAACACCTTCTTTGACAACATTTACCATCTTTTTCAGGCTATCATAATTAACATGTCCTAATCTCTTATTTCATATTTATTTTTAGACATAACACTTGAGTAGAGAACATCATTTTCTTTAGAATTAGCCATATCCCTGCAATACATTTTGCTTTCATCTCTAGTTTGTGTGACTGCTACTTTGCCTAGCTTGCTAATTACTTGCCTACCCCCTTTAAGATTTATTTCAACCCCTTTGCTTATAACAAGTGAAGTGGAAAATAAATGATTTTTAAAGTCCAGAACATACTGAACATTGTGAAGAGTTCTTTCAACCGACTTCCCTCCTACATCTACTCGTATAAAAACATCATCCTAACATCATCTTGAACTGTAGTTTGAACACTCATGCCACACGCATAGTATACATTCCTTGCAGCTGTAGACTTTAGATTGGTAAAGACTGCTTTGTTCCAACACATGTGGGCGAATGCCGAAGTGTCCATGATCCATCCGACGTCCTATGAGCCTCCATTGGTGCTGCCATAACAAAGAGTTTCGATTCATTCTGTCCATCAAAGCTCAAGGACTCATCTTCCTCAGTCGCATATGAAAAAAACATTGAAGTGTTTTTTACTTGATTTCCAGAGAAGCATTGGTTAAACTGAATCTGCTGCCAACTTAGCCTATATATACTTGTTTCATTTGCCTTTTTTAGTTTAGTGCAGTATCCATATCTATTACCACGTTCTGAGCAATAAAAATATGGAATAGAATATTCGATTTAACTTCAATCTGTAGCGATGAACTTTTTTCGTCGTTATAACAAATCGTTACTTAGGAAAATTACAGAACAAAGGACGCCAAGAAATGTCAATGAAAATACGATCCACTATTTTTGGTACGCCGTAAACTTCAAAAGATTACACGAAATATATTTTTTGTACGCCACGTCAAATTTTGAAAGATACAACGTCACTGCAAAAGATAATCGAAACGACAAAGTACGCAAAAATTTTAAACTTCAGATATTACCTGGAAAATCCGGTTTAACTCAACTGAACTTTGAAATTCAAATATTTGGTTTCAAACTTAGTAAGAAAATTCAAATTTCTTAGTATACAATATTTGAATGTTTCAAACCAATATAGCTTAGTTCGTTATATTCATTCAAGGAATTGTGTTAGTTTAGGGAGAACATAATTACCATTGTAGGAAGTAGAAGATCATCAGATTACTTTACATTGTATTTTTACATTCTTATCAATTTTTAAGGAAATTTCATTTGCTTTGAGTTCGTTGTAAATCTGAATGTGAATATTGAAGTGTAAATCTGATCAAGTAAAATTTATAAGGTTATTATGGTCAAAAGGAAACTAACTATCTCAATGTCAGTAAGTTAAATTGACTTCAAGGTATGACATATGATTTCTTTTAAAGCAGGAAGTCTTTAATAGATTTCAGGGGGACAAATTATTTGTCCAAGGTTTGTTTCAGATAAAAGTTAATACTTAAGAATTTCAGGTACCTTGAAGTAATTTGTTTGTAAGGGATTTGTGAGAGTATTGCTTTGGCAGTTTAAGGTTGCTTTGATGTTAGTAATCAGTCAAGATGGACGATCAAAGTTTACAGGTTATGGGCCACACCCTAAGCTGCCTGTATGGAAGACACTTATAGAAAGACTTTTCGAGGAAAAGGAACTTCTTCATGTGGTGGATAAATTAGTTACAAAGATATCATCTGGATCAGATGATGAAGGATCTGAATAGATGGAAAATACAAAAGTAAGAAATTTGCTTTTTCAGAGTATGTCTAAAGATATTGTCATGTCTTGTATCAGGTTTAACGATGCTAGTGATATTTGGAATGAACTAGAGGAAATGTATTAGGTGTCAAACTTACAACAACATGTTGTGATAGATCAGATGATTCAGAATTACAAGTATACACGAGGATCTATGATTGGATGTATCAATGGACTTCAGAAATTGTATACATAAGTTGTAGGAGCAGGAAAAGTATATAAAGCTGATGAGCAAGTTTTTCAATTAGTATGTCGATTACCTCCGAAGAATAGGTGTGTATTGCAGCAGTAACAAATGCAAAAACAAGAAAATTAAAATTGGTCACAAGCTGTAGGTTTGATTCTAGTTGAAGAGTCAAATTGACAATTAATGGGAGGTGGTCCATCGGTTCAAGCTTTGTCATCTCAATATCAAAAACCGAAAGTTACTAATCAGGGGAGCTATGATGAACCAAAGGACAAGACTTGTTACTATTGTCTTAAACCAAGACATTTCAAGCGAAATTGTTATTTGTACCTCAAGGAGATCAACAAAGGAAAGAAGCCTTTCAAACAGCGAACTAAGGAAGGAATCTTTCTAAGTGAAAAGGAAGAAGACAAAGAAGTGACGTCATTCCCAAAGGAGTTTGTCTGCATGTCTAAAATAGGTGAAGACTCATCATCTACCAGATAAATCATAGATTTAGGAGCATCTGCTCATATGTGCAAAGATAAAGAGCTTTTTGTCTCCCTTCAAGAAATAGCACCAACAATAATTTATTGCGGTAATGGAACCAGTGAAATATCTACAGCAAAAAAAAAAGTTATTTTGCATGTGATTTTGCATGTGAAGGTAGGAAATGATATAGTCAAAATAATGCTAGAAAATGTTTTGTATGTTCCCAGCTTTACAAAGAATTTGTTTTCTACATTAGTTGCAGCAAAAAGAGGATTTAAAGTAATCGTGGAAGGAAGTCGACAGATTGTCAGTAAGAATGGTCAGACATTTCTGGAAGGTATTCTAAGTGAGAACAACATGTTTAGAATCATCATGGGAAATAATACTCAACATTTGGGACTGTACTCCGGAGAGTTGTCTGATCATGAATTGTGGCATAAACGTTTCAGTCATATAAATTATGATAAACTCAATAAGATGTATAAAGAATAAGTGGTGGATGGCTTAAAGTGTTCAGTCACATCACGTGTTTGTGATGGCTGTGCTCTCAGAAAAATACACAAATTACCTTTTCCAAAAGACAAGGCCAGTAGATCAGACATAGTTTTATAAGTAATTCACTCAGATGTTTGGGGACCCGCCAAAATAGAGTCACTCAGTAAAAAAAAATACATGGTTACTTTTACACATGATTGGTCTAGATATAACATGGTATAATTTATTCAAAACAAAAGAGAAGTTTTTGCAAAATTTCAAGAATTCACGGCATTGGTGGAAAAACAACAAGGAGTTTCAATATTACAACAACGAACAAACAATGGAGCTGAATACATATCAAAGGAGTTTGTTGCATACCTGAAATAACAAGGAATTCATCATCAACTAACTGTTCCCCATACACTTGAACAAAATGCAGTAGCATAACGGCTCAATATAACCTTGACAGCAGAACAGCTCAACAGAACCTTGACTGAAAGCGCAAAGAGCATGCTGGAGATAAAGGAATGGACTCAAAATTTTGGGTAGAGGCATTTAATTGTGCGAATTATATTAGGAACAGAGTAAGTACAAAAAATGTAGAAAATGAAAAAACTCTATATGAATTGTGGATAGGAAAACGACGAGATGTTAGTCATCTAAGAGTTTTTGGAAGCAAAATATTTTATCTAGATAATGATCAAACAAAGTGGAAAATGGATCCAAAGGGAAAGCTTGGAATCCTAGTAGGATATGATGTAAATGCAAAAAGGATATAGAGTATATGATCTAATTACTCATGATGTCAAAATAGTAAGAAATATGATAGTCAAAGACGAAGGAAAAACTAAAGACCTATTTCAGTAAATTATTACTCTATCATATCAAGAGCACATTTTACTAAAGGAAGAATATAAGAAAATTAGAGAACCAAACCAGGTACAAATAAATGACGACAAGACATCAACAAATATTGAAACTTCAAATGATCAAGAAGAATCTCATAAGGATATCAGAGTACCAAGAGGGAGACAACCAATTATACCGGCTTCAACATTTCCGGGAGAAAGGAGAACAAGTTCAAGACTTCAAGAAAACAATATGGTATTTTCTCTATCTGCCCAATCCAATGAACCACTTACTCAACAAGAAGCGTTACAAAGTCTAAAAAAAAGAGAGACGGAAGGAAGTTATCCATGCAGAGATGAATTCTATGATGAAGTCACAAACTTCGGATTTAGTAGAATTACCTCCAAATAGAAAAGCTATTGGATGTAAATGGGTGTTTAAACTAAAACTAAATCCAAATAATACAATATAGAGATATAAAGCAAAGTTGGTAACCAATGGAAATAACAAAAAAATAGAATAGACTATGAAGAGACATTTTTTTCCGTAGTAAGATTTCCTTCTATCAGAATACTCTTAAGTATAGTTGATATAGAAGACATGGAAGTACATCAAATGGACGTAAAGACCGCCTTCTTGAATGGAGAACTAGAAGAAGAAATCTACATGGATACCACGAAGAAAAATGAGGAACAAGATGAAGAAGAGGATGAAAAGGTAAATGCACCTTATAGAGAAATTGTGGACACTCATATTTACTTCATGAATTGTACAAGGCCAGACATAACAGTTGCAGTAGGAATACTTAACAGGAATACTCAGCAGGAATACTCAGCAGAAGTTTGCAAGACCCAAGAAAATCTGACTGGAATACGGTCAAGAGAGTTTTAAGATATCTTATCGTAGCAGCAGATTTATGGTTACACTTGGGAGGAGATTAAATAAACATCCAAACTTGGAGCAATGCAAGTTATGGAGACAACATCACCAGGAAATCAACATCTGGATACATTCTTAAGATAGGAGAACGAACGTGATGTTGGGGGGGTAAACTTCAAAAAGTGACAGCTCAATCAACAATGAAATTTGAATTCTTAGCAGTTAGCATAGCCGTAAAAGAAATCATTTGGGTAAAAGCTTTTCTACAAGAATTAGGATAGATGCACCATGGATCTCAGATTGGAATCTGAATTCTTAGCAGTTAGCATGGCAGTAAAAGAAATCATTTGGGTAAAAGCTTTTCTACAACAATTAGGATGGATGCAACACGGATCTCAGGTTTTAAACTGTGACAATCAAGCCGCCATAGCTGTAGTAAACAAATCTAAACATCATTTCAAAAGTAAACATATTGACATGAGACTCAGTTTCGTCAGAGAAAACATACAGGACAAAGTTATTAAAATGCAGCATGTGTCAGACTCATAGATGATAGCTGACATGATGACTAAGGCACTACCAGGTTCTAAGTTACAGTTTTGCAGATCAGAAAGCAAATTACTCTTAAGTGGCTAAAATTAGTATAGCAAAAATAAAAGGTTTAAGGGAGTAAATCTGTTAAAATTCAGAAAACAATACACAGAT
Source organism: Zygnema cylindricum (assembly GCA_037447655.1). NCBI lineage: Eukaryota > Viridiplantae > Streptophyta > Zygnematophyceae > Zygnematales > Zygnemataceae > Zygnema > Zygnema cylindricum. Next base: position 24,787 of record JBBHKE010001293.1, on the reverse strand, counting down.
AGAAGTTAAGGGGAGTATTGGATTTAACTTCAATCCGTAGCGATGAACTTTTCTCGTCGCTGTAACAAATCGTTACTCCGAAAAATTACAGAACAAAGGACGCCAACAAATGTCGGTGAAAATAGGATTCACTATTTTTGGTACGCTATAAAATTCAAAAGATTACACGACATATATTTTTTGTATGCCACGTCGGACATTTTATAAATCACGCCACTTTAAATTTTGAAAGATACAACGTCACTGCAAAAGATAATCGAAACGACAAAGTACCGCAAAAATTTTAAACTTCAGATATTACCTGGAAAATCCGGTTTAACTCAACTGAACTTTGAAATTCAAATATTTGGTTCCAAACTTAGTAAGAAAATTCAAATTTCTTAGTTTACAAAATTTGAATGTTTCAAACCGATATAGCTTGGTTCGTTATATTCAAGAAAAAACTGTGTTAGTTTAGGGAGTATATAATTACCATAGTAGGAAGTAGAAAATCATCAGATTAGTTTAAATTGTATGTTTACGTTCTTCTGTATTTTTAAGGAAATTTCATTTGCTTTGAGTTCTGTTTAAATCTGAATGTGAATATTGAAGTGTAAATCTGATCAAGTATAATCTGAGTATTTCATAATGTTATTTTATAATGTTATTATGGTCAGAAGGGAACTAATTATCTAAATGTCAGTAAGATAAATTGACTTCAAGGTCTGACATCTGATTTCTTTTAAAGCATGAAGTCTTTAATAGATTTCAGCGGGACAGGTTATTTGTCCAAGGTTTTATATAAAAGTTAATACATAAGAATTTAAGATACCTTGAAGTAATTTGTTTGCAATGGATTTGTGGGAGTATTGCTTTAGCAGTTTAAAGTTGTTTAGCTATAAGTGATAAGTCAAGATGGACGATCAAAGTTTACATAGAAGACTTTTTATTTTGACCATGATTGAAATGTTTAAACTGATTGTGATTCTGATTAAATTGTTTTCTTTGGTGATTAAACTGATTTGTTAACTGGTTAAACTGACCTTTCATGTCAAAATTTGTATTGAAAGCTTCTACCTGTTTTTCTCCATTAACAACTCGAGAAGTAACTTCTTCTTCTAATATAATATTGATTGCCAATTGAACTGTCTAGCTAGATTTATCATTTTTCTTTAGTTGTAAAGCTACATCTTTCATACTGTTAGGAAGACCTCCAATGACCAAAGCAACCTGTTGAAATTCAAAAAATGTGCCACCAGCATGCGCATCAATATGAACCTGAAATTTATCGATATATTCGGCCATTGTTTCCCCCGAGTACTTGTAGTCTTAGATGTTTCTTGCCAACAAAAGTTCTTCTTGAACAATTGCCTTTTCGTATGGCGCCTTGAGTGATTTCCAAATATTAATCGCCTTTTTCATCTTGATTCGTGACATAACTAAGGTCTCCGAGAAACAAAACTTCAGAGTGTTCCGAGCTTGTGATTTTTTCTTGGCCCACGTTGGATAAGTCTCATCAAGTGATCCATCCAAAATCTCCAGCAAACAGTTTCTAAGTATGACTCAACCATATTCGCCCAATAAGAATATTTTTTCCCGTTAAAGATAAGGATTCTTAAAGACACGCCCATAACCAGTTGTTGTATGACTATTGGCAGTTGTTGTATGACTACTGGCAGAGGTGGAGCTGCAGCACTTGTTGTAGAAGTTGACATGATTCTCAGCAAAAGCTAACAAGTATCCTATCAAACAACAGTTTTCTAATCACCACTGAATCAGACTCACAATTCCAAATACAACCAAATTCAACACAAAGATAAATCACCATACACACTGTGAACTCCCAAAGTTACAGTGTAAATGGTTTAGTAAACCATAAGATATCGATCCTGCAAGTTTCCCAAAAACTGCCCTTTAGATTTCTATATTCCCAAAACTTGATACCAGAATTTGTCTAAGTCCTAAACTTTTATGCATTGAGTGAGTGTCTACTGCTTAACAACTAATCAGATGTTAACACTTGTCACTGTAATACTGTATTTTGATATGACATGGTACCTAAAGTGTACGTCACTGTACCTATAGTAATTCCAAAACCTTATTTGTTAATTACCGTAATCTAAATAGTGAAACACTATTTCATAATCCGCTAAACTACAACTAAGTGTGTTTCATATATTTACAAAATAGAGTCGGTACAAATAATGTTGTTGTCATAAAAGTCCACTTGACTGTGGTCTTTAAGTTTGGAGCACTTGAGATGTACAGTGTGCTTTGTCACTTGTGGTCCCCGCTCGAATCGTGGCCGTCGACTCGATTCGTATCAACATTCCATCTTTACTTCTGTACAAAATATTTTCTCAGATGTCCACTTTCGACTCCGTCCATCCGATCTTGAGAATCCGCTCGTTCGATGATCAACACGTGTAAGTAATTGTCAGCGCCCGTTTCGAAATACTTGCACAGGCCAGATGCCGACACGTGTCCTTGTAGAAGTACAATACACTTTTATTGTCTTTCTGCTACTGTTACACTAATAAAGGTAAGTATTACAATTTACTTTGACCAAAAATATTTTAAGTACTAAACTTCTCCTCACGGTCCTATCTACTGAGGACAAACCTTTAAATCCAACAAAGAAGCTCTGCGTCCTCTTTGTCCGAGGTCTCCTCTTCTGTGAACTCCCCAATTTGCATGTGTGGTCACAAGTGCATTGATCTTTTCACAAGGTCCACTACATTGGTTCTACTTGAGCCTCAACTCCGTCAGCTTCGTGCACTCCGCCATGTAGTGACCTGATTTCTTGGAAAAATTCCCTCCTCCACCAAAACTCCCATAAGGTTTCTTGTTCTCTTGATCTCTCGAATTCGTTCCGTCGGCCAAGGCTTGACCACCCTTTCCTCCGCTCCGAAGCTTAATGGTGTTCTCTCTAATAGAGATCATTCTAACCACTGTGTTCTAAATCCACCAGCTGTTCAGCATATCCTGAACCATGTTGACAATATTGTCATACTTCCTCGGAGCTTCATCAACAAGGTATTCACTCTCTCATTTTAAGATTCTACCTTTCGAGCATTTTCAACTCCACAAACAAACCAGCTAAATCATAACAAAAGTCAAGCATTTTCTCTCATTTATAAACAAATATCAAAATTTTTTGCACGTTCTTGTTCCTCAATTATGCCACTTCTATAAATGTCTTCTAGTGCCCTCACAGGTCGGCTGCTCTTTCTACATTAAGATGAGGTGTGGCCTCTTTCTAAAAAAGGTGACTGAAAATGAAGTGACATGCGATAGAGTTATTGAAGTCCTAGACATTACTGTCGTTCTCCTCGGGTTTAGGCATCACTTCCACCAGTACCACTTTAGGTGCCGATCCCTAAGTCACTGGTGTTAGCTTCTCCTTTTCCTTTCCTCTATCAAAGACGCTACTCTCTCCTTTATCATCCTCATTTTTTGACTACCCGTGTCCTGCTGAGAATCACAGTCTTCCAAATCTCTGTGGGGCTCCCAATGGTGTGGATGGTCACGCCACACATCCACTCACAATACCCTATAATCTTTTTCCAAGAAGTGCTCCCCTCGTCATCTTGTTCTAGTAGATAAACCCTATTTCATCGAAGATGGGTATCCTAGAGGGTGGGTCGTTAACTTCCAATTCAGTGACCTCCATTGATTCATACAATATGCAGCTTGCTTAAAGCCTCTTGGATAATTTTAAATGCCTCCCTTTCTCTTAAAACAAGTGCCACCTTGGCAGGCAATGACTTTGACTACCTTCACCTCGTGAATGTTAGTCTTTTTGACCCCAATGCAAAAAAAGTGCTCAAAACGCCAAACCAGGCGATTAATTATCAAGTGGCAAAGATGCCAATATTTATATAAGCACTCTGGGAGAGGCTGCTACTAACCAAAATCTCTAAGTCCCAAATCCCTCTTTGAACCCTCTAGTATTCATTTACGGGCCTAATCAAAAAACTGTACACGGTCCAAATTAATAAACTGTACGGTATAGAAAGTTACCATTGCCGATGTACTTCATGTACGGTCGCTGTACGACATAGCCATGGAGGGGAGACACGTCACCTTTGGACTTGCTCTAAGTTTCCCCTAAATTTTGTAAATGACTAATAGGGCGCCACGTGGCGTTTGGTGATGTGACGACCGCAAACAACCAAAGCTACCATTCCACAATGGCAGTTCGGATGCGAGTCGTTAGATGTTAACCGACTTTTGTTTTGTGCCGTTGAAATTTAGTGTTCGCACCACTCAATTCCGTGCGGTCCATACGAGTATTTGTGCGACAACAAGTTTTTACCTGAATCTATGTTAGGAAAGAGAAATTATGAAAAACATTCCGTATTGACCGGTTGTCATTAATTTGATCTATTTTATAAAAAATATCCGGCCCGAGATAGCGACAACAATAGGAATATTAAATAAGAGTTTCAATGATCGTAGGAAAAGAGATTGGGAAGCAGCCGAGAGGGTAATGAGGTAGGTGATAGGGACGAGAGATTTATGGTTGCATTTGGGAGGGGACAATATTGACATCACCACTTGGAGTGATGCTTGGAGTGATGCCATTATGGGGATGCTCCAATGAGGAGGTGTACATCTGGGTATGCGTTGTATATTGGGAATGGGGCTTGATGATGGAGCAACAAGCAACAAAAGGTTGTTGCACAGTCCACAATGGAGGGTGAGACCATGGCCTCGTACTAAGTTGTAATGGAATTAATGTCGGTGAAATCCTTACTCCAAGAGCTTAGTTTTATGAAAAGTGGTGTGCAAAGTATGTTATGTGATAATCAGGCTGTAATTACCATTGCAGCAAATCCCAACCATCAATTTAAGGCAAAGCATATGGATGTCAGACGGAGCTTTATTTGGGAAAAGGCTGTGAATAAAAGCAAATATGATGACAAAACCTATCCCATCCCCGAAACTGATATTTTGCGGAAAGAAACATGGCCTAAAACAAAAACAAGACTAGAAAAAAACGGGAGTGTTGACATGTATTTCCTAGTTGCTTGTCCTAGCCACCACTCTAAGTTTATATACTTGTTGTAGTCAGTGAGACTTAGGTTGCCATGGCTGCCTCCTGGCAGCTAAAGAGACATATAACTGACAGACCTTTGACAAAAAGATATATGACTAGACCAGAATTTGACCCTTGTCGTACACAGTCACCGCCGGTCAAAGTAGTTGTCCGCCTTATCCGCCAAGTCGTAGAAGAATTGTTACATGCAGCAGGGCGTGATAGTTACTTAAACAGTACCGCGGGGATTAATTAATTTAACTTAACGAACGGACGAAGTTGTACATATAAATTGGTGAAACGCGCAGACGCAGATGCGACCTTATTAATTAACGCGATCGGACGGTCGTCATTTCAGCCGCCAACCTGGAATGAACTTTTGGCGGCTATTGGGGATAATATCACGCGATGCCACGCGGCAGTGTATCATTGGCCACTTGAGAAGACGGGAGGAGGAACCATGGCTCCCAAGCCAACAGGTGTGAACCATAAAGCCATGTTGTACAATAGTGGTACAAGAAGTACATCGGCCACTATACCTTCTTGTACTATACAGTCATCTTATTGGTCTAGGGTTTAGGTAGTTGTGAGTGAGGTTTAGGGACTTAGTATTTTTTTGAGACGCCTCTCTCCATGTGACCTTTTGTATAAATAGGCTATCTTTGGCCACTTATAACTTATTGTTTAGGGGGGCAAATTCAGTGATTCCTTTTGCGTATGACTTAGGGGAATTGGGCCCTCACAATGATGAGGTTGGTCATAAATCTTGTCTGACCGTGTACTTTTTATTTGATGTGAAAGTCGAAAGGGAAAAATTTATCCTATGGCTTGATATTAGTTGGATACTTTGTGGGCCAATGAAGGTCACGGAATTACATGGTCTCCACCTCTCGCTCTTTTTGAAAGACATTGTCTTCTTCTACCTCATGCCTAGTTTTTCTCTCTTATACGCCCTTGGTTCTAGTATTTGGGATCGTATTGTCCCTCCATCTTACACTCCCCCTCATGATTTATAATCTCTCAATCCCCATAAGGCTTCCGTGTAACGTTATCCCATGGGCATGGGTTGCGACCTAACTTATTATTTGTGTTGTTTATAATATTTTTTTCCATGCGGAAGACCTTTTCAAGCTTTGTGACCCTCATGTAGCGTTTGCTCTTTTGACGAGCAGTGACATACATTGTATTCGATACCTCATCCACGTATCCCCTCCCACGACTACCTTAGGTAGCATATGTGTTCGCCTTCGATTTTCGCCTAAGGGATATTCTCCACCTTTCATTGGTTGCAAGCCTTTGATTGCGAAATTGTTCTTGTGACAAGTGCTAAAGTATCCTCTCGCATATGTCGGTTGGGTTTAATTTTTTGAGCAGGGTTACTCCCATTCTTGCTCCTCGTCACCTTTATTGTTTCAGACAATATTTTCCTTTTATACCGATCACTTTTAGAGGTGACCTTTTCTTTTTTTCCCCTGACTTAAGACGAACTACGCGCCCTACTACTTGTGTCTAATAAGTAACTAACAAGAAGGTTCTCACCATAAATTGATCTAAGCCTCTTGTGGTGCCCTGATCCGTTAATGGCCAACCCCATTTCCCGCTTTCTCTCTCCTTAGTAGTTGATTTTTGGTTGGCTTGCTCCATGGCTTACTCAAATCTCTAGTTTGCTTGTGCAATTGTGTCCTTTAGCATAACACGAAATTATTTACAACATCGTTGGGACTAGTGTTTGTCAGACGGATTAACGTTTTGACCTAGGGTTTCATATCAAAACATCTTTGTAGTGCATTGATATTGTTTTGCTTGATGACCACAGTATTATTTTTTGATACATTGTTTTGGCAAACATTTTCGAGTGGGCTCGCATGACGGTTTTAAGAAAAAATTATGATGATGAGTGCTTTAATGCTATGGGCCTTTTGATTCTCAGGGTGGTCGAGAAAGTTAGTTGTTCGAGTGTTGGTTTACATGATTTCCCCATACTCTTGGCCGACGTTGATCTAGAGGGGCTTTAATCCGTCCTCGTGGTTTTTTTTTGTTAGCGTTGCTTAGTCTGCTTTGTTTCCCAAAAGCAATTCATAAACAACCAAATATCTCGACCCCCATCGAAATAAAACCATCAATAACATGATGGCGCGGAGCTTCTTCTTCCATGAAGTTTCATGCGCGGCTATTCCAACATGTTGAGAGGTCTGGCGAACTTCTACGACCGAGGTAAAACCGATGTTCGCCAAAACAATGTCCCCAAAAATACGACCGTCACCATCGAGCAAAACAATATAAATTCGCGGCGATGGAGTAGCACGTAAAACCTCCCACAAACAGAATACCCACACTCATAGCCGCAATAGTATCGTGAACAGTGTCGCGTGCCTTCAATAAATTCTCCCACGTGGGATCAAACATCGTGCTGAAGGACACAGCCGACGTTCAAGAGAAAATAAGAGACCATACTATGAGAGCCGAGTAAATGTAGATAAGATCCCGAGGTGGCTGAACTGAGCCTGCGTTTCGAGCTGCATGCACAATACTAGACTTTGGATTCCACAAAAAAAATGTGTCTCTAAAAAATGGCAGGCAGCAGTGGACGAAATAATGACTTTAAAGACACCATGGACAACATCAAGAGTACGTTACGAATGAGGCTTGAAGGAATGACACGTGGCAATCGAACATAATAACCACCTCGTTTCCACGAATCATGTCGTCCTCACGGGAGCCTCGAAGCAGAAACACAGTCGGGCTCTAGTGACTGTCTCACAAGAATACAAAGGATCCAAGGGCGAATGAGTGAGTCAGAGCCTTACCTGAAGAGCTGTGGTGAGTTGACGTGGCGCAAAACAACGGGTAGAAAAAAAAACATGAGCTGGTTAAAGAAAGCCCAATGGTGAACCATCTGCATGCGTGGGAACAAAGGAAACAAAAAACCTGAAAAAAGTGAACACCAAAATTAATAAACGAAATCGAAAATTATTGAAATAAACTAGAAGGAGAAAATGGGCAAACTAACAAAGGATGTAGAAAATTAAAGAGCACAAAACCAACAACAAAACAGAGCACTCTAAAAGATACTACCTAACTCACTCCCACAACTTAGTTCACAACCACTAAAAGGGCCACATAAACCTCCCAAGCTCGACGAAACACTTCAATATAGAAGGTCACCTATCCTTTACCGCAATAGGGCACCGGAGAAGGATGGGAGCTTTCTCACACTGTTTTCGAGAGGAGGCCCTAGTAGCTCTCCTGCCTCTGTCCTTTTTTTCTTTTTATTGTGAGAGTTTATTAGTGGCTCCATAACGAATGCAAGCTTCTATCTTCCTTCGAGCTGCTAATGCTTTATGGATTGGCGATGTTTTCCGGAACTCCCTCAGCATGCTCCGCCGAGTCTAGTGCAATTTGGGGTTGTTTTTTTTTTTTGTTTTAACTATGTTGAAGTCCAGTTAGGTAGTGTTTGTATTGACTACGCTATTTTGTTGCTGTTTTGTGCTTGTTGTCCCTTTCCATGTCCTTTGTCAGCTTTCCTTGTTCGTGTGTTAGTTTCTTTCTTTCTTTCTTTCGACATGTTTTTGTTTTGTTTGCTTCCACCCGCGTTCGGTCTTTCAGTTTCCCCTTTTTTTTTTGTTTATTCACATGTATTCAAGACGATTTACCATCGTACGTTTCTTTAGAAAGTCTTACCTGACATATCAGTGATGTGCGATAAATTGTTATGGATGACTTTATTTCAGTCTTCGGTCGAGTTCCTTGGTTGCTTGGGCAGTCGACATTCATTTGGAGAGGGATCTAGGAGGTCTCCTTTTCCTCAGGGCTTTTATTAGTCAGTTTTGTCTTTATATTTAGAATGGCCACAGGCTCCTATTGCATGGCCTGCTGTTGCAAAAAATAATTTGATTGAAGCCCATCAGTGGGCTTCACCGAGCATTTACGGGGTGAACTTCAGCTTAGAGTTCAAATAGTTCAAATTCTCGCCTTTTAAAATAAAGCATATTATCATACCTTACGTGCCAACTCTGTTCTCTAACCACAGCTTCTCGTTTAATCCAGTTTTGGAAGACATTTTTTTAATACCATCTGAAGTAGTAAACACATTACTTTAATACCTCTATTGTTTCCCCGTTTCCCTGTTTTTCCATACCGGATTCTATCCACCTATCACACCCACACCACACTAAATGCTGGAAACGGTTTTCCACGCTGATTGTTGTTAATGCTTTTTACTGCGCATTGTCAGTATAGACATTGTTGTCATCATTCACCCTCATCCATCACTATTATTCCTTGTCATCATTCATAATCCTCACCATCATCTTTCCATCTTTTCTTGTCTGAACAAAAAAGCCAAAAGCCAAAACACAAAACACTGTAGAAGAGATTTTTTTTTTTTTCATATTAAAGTGGCGCTATTTACAAATAAAGAAAACCCGCTCACTTCAGCAGGATGCTCCTTGGTTACAAAAAAAACCTGTGGAAAAAAAAAAAAACTTGTCGAATAGAATTTCCTACAACAGCAGTTTCTTTGTAAAAAAAAGTTCTCACTGGTACCAGACTCGATCTGCTAAACAAACTCGTAAGCCCCAACGGTTAATACATTACATTTTGCCCAACAACTAGTGAAACATACAATGATGTTCCTTTAGGTAACTCCAAAACCTCAATTCTCCATCCCTCAACAAACTGCCAAGTAAAAGATAAAACTGCAATGTACAATTCGTACTTGAATAGAGCTTGCTTGGCAGTTGTCAGCAATGAGAAACCGAAGAAGAAAGTAAGAAGAAATTGAAGAAGAAAGAGGAAAGAACTCGACTAGAAATCGACTACTTCACATGCCACGAGCTCACTACGGCCAAACCGACAGCGGGACTCCTGTTGCCACAAATCCTCCTCCCCATCGAGCCACCTGGCACCGGCTAGTTTTGCCACGTCAGCAGATGACACCACTATAAACCTCGCAGCATCCTGTAAAAAAGAAGAAAAAAATAAATTTGGAAATAGGTAAGTTCTGATGACACGACAACAAACCTTGCCCAGCCTGCAAATAATCACAAAAATAGAAGTTAAAAGTTGAAAATCAGGTTTCACAACCTAAGAACTATAATCCATATAGTTCAAATGTGCGAAAAAAAATAGAAACATTATATGCGGTGAACCCATACTATACACATAGTATACCGATAGTACGCCTACAGTATGCAGTTACCACATATAGTGTTTCCAAATGTTTCGGCACATTTGAACTATATTATAATCACTCATGCCTTTGACTACCTTGACACTTTCCTTTCACCATTTGTTTGCTGTCTATAACATTTGGCTCCAAAGTACTACCTTATAACTAATTGAATTGGTTTTTTACCTTCACGAGTGCGTACAACTTTCCCCTTACACATGCCAGTAGAAAAGGGGCTTCCTCTCCCCCACCTCCAAGTGGTAGAGGAGCCAAAGCCAGCCTTTTCCAAGCGTCCATTTCCTTGTCGTAACTTCGAACCAAAGCTCCTCGACTCCCACTAGGATCGAGCCCATACACTCTATTAGCGATCACTACACACATTTTCGAACCTCCCTGTCTTACAGGCCAGCCTTCGCCCATACCCTGTTTGTACAACCAAAACAAAGGGTTAAACGTCTTGAGGGTTAAGGTTTTCACATTTTCTAGGGGTCCCAATTTAAGGCTAGAAATCATCAGAGCAAATCAACTAATTCACAAAGATGTGACGAAAGATGCTAAAAAGATGCCCAAGTTAATGTAAGATCTCAGAGATCGCATCACTTTTGATGTCTATTTTGCAAGGACCAAAACATGAACCATATACAACCATGTCCATCAAGAGGTTGTCACTAGGTCTTCATATCGGTAGAAAATATACGACAATCGATAATCGGATTTTTCAGGTCCTTGATAAAAATCATCGGTCGCGGGAATCATGATAAGATTTTTATTTTTATTTTTTTTTTAAACTTCTAAAGCTGACAAACCTGAGGCATCTCTGTCCATGCATCTGTTTTAGGGTTGTAAATTTCTCCTCCAATGTCGATAAAAAACGGCCAATGGTACAAGCTCTGAGTGACACAAAGGCAACCATCCAAAACTGCGAGCCCTGTGGCCGTAGGACGAAGGACTTCTTCCAAAAATGCAGCTGGAAGAGGCTGGCGAAAACGAAAAAAAAAAACAACAAAAACAGCAAAACAAAAAAACAACAATGATACGCTTCAGTTTTAATCAGTTTAAAAGTTAAGCCATTGCTAAATAGAGGCTTCACCGAATATAGAACATAAACAAAGAAATTAAATAGTAACCCTTTTAACGGCGAATACCGACGACTTACCGGAGCTCTTGAAAACTTCATATCGGCTAATCTTCGCCACGAGCCAACCACAGGATCCAACACTTCCGCACTCGCCAAAGGCTCAATTCCACCCTCCTCCATACATACTCCTCCTACCACATATAACTTGCCGTCTATTACACCGGTTTTACAATACCCACGAGGTATCTCTAGAGGAGGCCCCTCGCTCCACTGGTTTAAATGAGGGTCATACTGGAGGACTCGAGAAATAGCCTTCTCTTGAACAAACCCTCCAATGACATAGAGAATGCCATTGAGAGAAGCCGCGGAACAGCCGCAGAAGGGCAACGCTTCCAAAGGATTGTTTGGCAGGCCTCTGCAATATTTGAAAGACCAAAATTTAGGCCCAAAGAACAACTTTTATGGCAATGATCCTCTCGACTCTTAGTTATACTTCTATACAATGCACTTATCTATCTGTTACTCTGACACTACATGTTTACTGAGAAGCTGCACATTGGACGTAAACAAACTAATAGCATACTAATTGCTATTTCATAAAACTTTGAAGAATGACTCGGTCTTAAACACACAAGATCACCGGAGTCCATGAATTACATGAATTGTTATGAGCGTTAAGGAATATATAGCGTGGGTTCACTATAGTGTAAATAATTGTACGCTAAGTCTAAACGACGTGGACAATTTTCAACTGCTTACCAAATTAGCTTTAAGAAAAAAACAAGTATTATTAATGCTATTTTATGTTCAGGGGCCAAAAAATGGCACCGAATTAGTGTTATTGACAATAATAACAGCTTACGGTGTACTGTGTGATGACTGAATTGGCCATGAAAATGAAAAGGTGCAAATAATTGTGTAAAAGTCCCAAACGAACTGACACTTTTAAACAAACAAAATTCAACAGGAAAGACAATAAATTTATACAGGTGCATATCACCAGTACCTACAAATGTGATTATCTAAGCATTGTACAAATTGTTGAAAACACTATGAACACTAGAAACTCAAAACTTCAACCAAAAAAACACATTATCTTGTCACTGCCCAAATTTGGACATACCCTAGAAAAAGTACCAAAAGTAAATGGCTCATCTTTAAGATGTTTGTCCCCCATGACTCAGAGCGTGTCGGTTACATCGCCCGGATATGAAAAGCAGACCGGAGAAAATAAAGAGGCAATCATCTCGTTTTTTGCACAACAATAAGCAAGCTTCAATGTAATGACCACCTTAAAAACCATACTTAATCCCAACATTTCCAACCTACCAAAACTCTATCCTCCATAAATGACGTGTCAATACCAAACCTCCACGCAGAACTCCATATTTGCCACGAAACTATAAAAACCGAGAACCACCTTCAACGGTCTTTACAGAGAAATAAAATACTGACACCTGTTTAGAAATAACAAACGGAAGTCTATATGCAAGAAACTCACCGAGACCTCGTTATAGCAAAGAGATTCCACCAAGAGTTTTTCACATTGACTTCAATCCTCCCTGCAGAGCTCACTATACTTGGCATTTCCGGCAGACAAAACCATTTTCCCTCTATAGGATCTAAAGCTCTCCATGTTAACACCTGGGACTCATCGCGGAATAAGACAAAAAGCCACATTTCCGTACATGCGAGGTTCCTGAGCACACAAACACACAAGGGAGGGAGGTGAGGGAGGGAGGAAGGAAGTGAGGGAGGGAGAAAAGGAGAGGGAGGGAGGGAGGGAAGGAGAGGGAGGGAGGGCGGGAGGGATGGCGGCGAGAGGGAAGGAGAGGGGGAGGGGGAAGGGAGAGGGAGAGGGAGAGGGAGAGACACGGGGGGAAGAGGGGAGGGGAGGGGGGAAGAGGGGAGGGGAGGGGAGCCTAAATTAATGAGAACAGCTAAAAGTCAAAAACCAAGATACTATTTCTGGTTATCAACTCGAGAGAGAAAAAGTTATTTTTTGTCTATGTATAATTTGAGACTTCATCCTAATACAGCCAGTGAGTTGATACGCTTAAAAGAAATGAGTCGCCTATGTCATTACCTGCTCATAAATAAATAAAAAACGATAACATTTTGAAGTAATAACATTAAAAAAATGGACTACGAATAGCAAAGAACAGTAAAAATATTGAACAAAAATCATTAGCAAGACCTAAATCCACCTATCCCTGATACATTAGAAATATCCGGAAAATGTAATATTCTCAGGTTATATACCATCCTTCCCATTCTAAGCTATGGAAAAATAGTACCTTCGCAATTCAGACAGTTCCGATGACAGAAGTGCCTCTCTCCATCCCTTGCACACGCGGCAGGCTGTGGCTTGCCATGATTTTGAAGCTCTGGCCAAACACTGAAGTGCCACTTCATCAGGAAGCCCAGGAATCAAGGGCTGAATCAACGGTTGAGATTCCGGATTATCTACAATGGGAGCATCATCTACGAGTCGAAGTCTTTTGCTAGCGTCCAAAACATCTTGACAAGCAGCCGCTGGAAGTGGCGCTGCTGAGGCAGAACCATCCGCCAACGGAGAACTGAACAGCATGCCCATGGCTGCCGCTGAATCTTCCTGGAAATACCTGGAACCGTTAAAAGAAACACACTCCAAATTCCAAAACTATGACTGAACGACGGTCGAGATTCCGGATTGTCTACAACGGGATAATCTACACAGGAAGTGGCGCTGTTGAAGCAGAATAATCTGGCAGCAGAGAGCTGAACAACATGCCCATGGCTGCCGCTGGAGCTTCCTGGAAATGCCTGGAACTGTTAAAAGAAACACACTCCAAATTCCAAAACCATGGCTGAATTGACGGTTGAGATTCCGGATTATCCACATCGGGATAATCTATGCTGGAAGTGGCGCTGTTGAGGCAGAAGCATTTGGCAGCTGAGAGCTGAACAGCATGCCCATGGCTGCCGCTGGAGCTTCCTGGAATATCCTGAAACTCTAGGAAGGCACACACACCAACTTCCAAAAGTACAGTAGAATGAAACAAAGGTTGGTAAACAGTGAAGTCGCCTCTTTCTTTGACGTCGTTCGTTGTTTTGTCTTTATCTATATAACATATCTAGTCAGCAGATCGATAGCGACTGGGATCGTACGGTATGTGTACCTTTTGCAAGCACGTTGAGTTAAGTACAGTTCACCTTCACATTGCTATTAGGGTTTATATAACTCAAACTCTACACTACCGCCAATCGCTATTAGCGTAGTGTACGCTAATTCCGTCCCGCTTTTTTTTTTTTTATTCTCAAATAGCGTAGCTTATTCTATTTTTTTCTTTACGCCATTTAGGGTTATTTTCCAAGTACCGTACAAAACGAAAAAACGTTGCTGTTTAAATAGTGTGGTGTACGGTACGTGTCATACCGTACAATATCGTACCTTTTAAGTGAAAAGTACAATTCATTATGTTTAGTAGCCGCGGACGCATGAGAATGTGCGGTCTAAAAAGGGGATCAAATCGGGTTGTCAAATATTACGTTCGCACATATACGTCCAACAACTACGTTTCGACCGTGTGAACGTACGATTTGTGTACAATTTGTCAGATTTTGTACAAATACCTATATTAGTGTAAGCAAGTTTGCGACCGACATTTACTTTTTTCAAAGACCCAAATTAGAATTATTAAACAATTAGAATGTATGTTTTTTTTCAAAATTTTCAAATTCTTAATTAGCGTAAACCATGGTAATTATTCATGTACGCTAAAGAAACTTCTATGCTAATAGCGACTCTCACCGATCTCACCAACCGGGCCAACTCGTAAGAAACCTAGTCTGTACTGTTAGTTCAAGTGCGGAATTGTTTTGCGGAGCCCACAATCATAAATTAGTGCTGATAAATCTCTCTTTGGTCAGGCCCATACTTAGCCACGTGACATAAGGAAAATTAATGTAGTTGATTCTATATCAGCTAAACGCTATAAATTCACGAACTCCCAGGAATGTAAGGTTTGTTCGGTACCAAGTTACAAGTGCAAACCGGGATTGTGCCTCGGAATGACTTTAGCCTTGCATCACGTTGTAGTTAACGAAGCAGTCTATTTAAAGGAGTTTCAAATTTCCAAGAAAGAACAACCTAGTGCCCGTTGAATGGATAAACCTGAGTTCATCGTTCAAGAGTACCGTGTGCTAGGGACGTGTGACATTTACAGTTTCCGCAACCATTTGTGGCTTCCAGGGATCGAATATCTAGTGACGTCATCATCAAGAAAACTCATTGCTTATTGTCTATATTAAAATCTCTGAATGCTTTTTCATCAGGCTATTTTTGAAATGATTTTGGATAGGCTGAACCAGTCCAAATTACAATTCTTTAACATCACACAACATTCTAATCTTTACCTCTTGTCGAAAAAAAAAGGTTATCAATGGTACCTCAAATGCAGCTCGCGCTGGTGTTGAAACAACCATAAAGTACCAACAACATGCAAAGGTTTTGAACATCAACACAGATCCCTACATCATCTAATTCAAGGCTTTCATAACATGCCATATGTCAGCCATAACTTCAAGTCCCGCCATTTACAGTTTGCGAAATAATCAGCTCATAAACGTTAGGCCAATGTAAAGCATGATATAAGACTTGTATGATACCCATGGCTGTATATGTTAGGTTGCCTCTAGTTGATTAAAGTCATTAATCTGTACCGTATGACACGAGATCGCCTGTTGAGGACGTAAAAGTGTTGTTGTAAAAGAAAACGAGACCATAAACTACATAGCAAACCATTATATCTCATCATGAAAGAGTGGGCATTGTTTGCAAAAAAAATCCTAAGCTTGATTAAGCAAATTCATCGAGGCAAAACCTTTTTCCTTAAAGAACTATCATTCCATCTTGCTTCTAACATCTACTTCTACTCGAACAAAATTGCCCAATTGCCATAAGCTGAGAGGACATAAACATTCATTTTACAATAAATACCAAATGATACCTGCTTTTCTGCTAAATAATCTTTCATCTAAAATCTTTTGGCTTTTCTTACCAAAAGATAAAGCTGACATAGTAATATCCTCCAATTATTCAGAAATGCTGACTTCCTTTTCCTCTACTCTCGAGATTCAAACAGATTCGTGTAAAAAATCACGATGATCCACTTAATGTCTGAATAATGGTGTTGTGCCATGGATCGGAAAGGTGTTGAAGGAGGTTTTCAATAGGGCTTTGCTTTGTAATGTAAGCTTGGACAACAAACCCAACCATAGCTACCATGGCCAATCGTCCTGCAGGAAACCACCCAAATAAACCGGGTTAGGCTCCCTCGTATTACCGCTAACAACATGATTATCTCATATTTTTTGTCAGGTGAGAAATGTCACTCGGCTTTCTTCTGAGGTCACATGCCTACCGCCCCAAAAAGTTAAGAACTTACCGTTTTTCAGCTCTTTGGTTTTCAAAGGTTGCGGCTTCTTTGGGTCAATGTCAGACGCTAGTCCCAAAGGATTGAAAAAAGGGCCTCCGGGGTATCTGCATGGATTTCGGAAGAGCTAAAAAAATGTTCAGGGATGAGAGGAAACGGAATCTAGAATACGTGGAATATCGTGAGGTGTGAAAGAGATAGTAATCCTACCTCACTCATTTCATCAACATTAACAGCATCAAAAATAATTTTGAAAGCAAACCTCATTATATTCCAGTACATTCCACCTTAGCACCCTGTTTCTCCTACATCTTCATTGCATTTACTACGAACTAAAGAAATCCACCTTAGTTGTCCATAATAACAAACAACTACCATGTTTGATCCTTTTGAATGGAGAAATTCAGTAGGAACGCACCCACTGGATAGTCCACTGAACATTTCTTCCAAACCAAAGAACCAGCTGTCTTCAGTTCCCTGCGAGCCAGGCTTCTTGAAGTCCATGTACCGTTTTGACTCCACAAAGCTGTTCACCAGACAAGAAAGAATAACTTCCCGTTACAGAAATAAAGACAGCTTTGAAAGACAAAAGCTCATTCGATCCCCAGATCAGACCGAGAAATCTTACAAGGCTGCCAACACAAATGCCAAGGATACTGTGAAAAAAACTGAACTGAATGCTATTTTTCATTGTCAGCACAGTCAAAGGAACCAGAAAGATACGTCCTTGAATTTCGAGTCCAGCTTCACTTGCTAGAAATTATGTACAGCATTCACTACAAAAGAGTTCATTTATATTCATCTGCTAACTTGATGGGCATGTCTAGGAGAAACGAGGTGAGCGAGCAATCGAGCAAAATAAAATAAGCGGCCAAGAGATCTCCGAAGTAGTAATAGCATACTTAACTCTCTAGACCTAAGGTGCAGTTGATAAATGACTCCAACTTGTAGGTTTGCTGACAGCTGACCATCAGAACCAACATAAATGCGCTAAACATGGATGCTCACCCAAAGAGGATGAGCTGTACAGTGAACAATGTTGCTGTGTCAGCGATTTCAAACTTCTGGCTTCCCGCTTCATACCACACCGGGAGGTCTTTGTATCCAGTCACACGCATAATCTGCAGATGAAAGAGAAACTCTCTGTAAGAACAGAAATGATAACAAAAATGTATAAAACATGACAGAAACAAATGGAGGATGAGAGATTCTAAGGAAAATGAGAAATTTGAGTCTGTTCATACATTTCCCGTAATTGGATGTACACAAAAAAGTATCCACCACACAGACAGAAAAGTCACACGGTTTCATTAGGAAATGGTGAAGCTAGTTAATCTATTCTGCATAATGCTTGGTCCTATACAGTCTTCCTCCATAGCTCATCCTCAAACATTTTTGGTCTCGTAAAACAGCAGAAGTAGAGGAGAGCTTGCCAACACTTGGGCATAGGGATGAAGGACACACATCCGTTACGAGAATGCCGGCCACTCCCGCCATGGCAAACCGAGCATGGAGAAGCTCGGCCTGGATGTACCAGCGCAAGTCTTCAGGCTCTGCTCCTAGGCCCAAGGGATCAAATCCAAAATCGCCTGGTAAACTGCAAAAATGTTGAGCCAAGGAATACGTGTGCATAGAAAAAATGTAGTAGAATCAGGAGCAGCCTGAATAACCAAGAGTATTCTTATCACACTGTGCCAGGAGAGGCAAAGTACTCATCCACATAAAAAGTTTGCTATTCGCTACATTGACACGCATAAAGCTCAAGGGAAGCGATGGAAAGAAACACGGTACAATGCATTGAAAGGACAAGCATCTTCATTAACCAAACCATAATTGAAAAATGCCAAAAGTTTATAGGTGAGTGCAGTCAGTATTCCATGCTAGAAATGCTAAAGCCAAAAATGATAAAAACATTTATTAAAAACCTCTGGGTCACCTGAAGCATAGCAGGCGAAATGCGGAACTAAATCACAACCGTCTGTTTATGTCTACTTTCAGGAAGCAGATTTTACAAAAGCAGAACCCTAATCAGCCTTCTGAAATGTGACGTGCCTCATGACTTACTTCCAAAATAGCTCTTCTAGCCTAACAATGCCTATGCAGAACAGTTTCATATACCTCACCGATCTCACTGAACTGACTAGAAAATTGCACCTGGATCGCCTGTTAAACGATCAATTTATTTCTTCCATTTATATTTTCTGAAGCCTTGCAAACTCTGCTCACCTGCCATCAAGATAAGAAGGTGGAGTACTTCCAGGAAGCCAAAGTGGACGATCAAACTCTCCAGCTGCCTCTGCTCTAACGCCTGTAGTGAGTGATTTCCGTACAGTTTGATTGCGTACGACAAAGAGTCTTCTGCAGCTATTTTGCAGAAAAGAGCTCCTAGCCGCAGCTGGGAAGTGTTGGTCTCGACTGCAAGAGGTTTTGGCATTAGAGCATATTAAAGAAGATGCCGTAAGGCATCTCTCTGCAATGCAGGCCATGGCTAACAACCAGTTGCAAGGGGAACTACCGTGAAGGAACGTAGAGAAAGAGAGCGAACGAGAGAAAGGGGGAGAAAGGAAAGACAACTGAAAGTGGAGAGTGTCAAACGTTCCAGTAGGAAGATTGGCAGTATTGAAGAGAGTGAAATTTCGAGTTTACAACTCGATGAGACAGGTACAACTTTAGCGTTGATTATCCTGCGATAAAACTGCCATAAATCCGCCCATCCAGTTACATCCCGTTGCGTATCTATTTTGAATTGCTGGAAGGTCACCTTTCCGTACTGAATTACTGTAAATGTACAAACCTCGATTGGCTACATTTGTTTTTTTCCATGCGATTACTGTCACGCCCTGTTTTTTTTTAACTTGTAATTGTGTCCGAGGATACGGCTGCCACTTGCTACTGTAGCAATTTGCCAATTTCACGAATGTCCAACCAAATTGTGAAGATTCATTTAGTCGTACGAACGTTTAAATCCATTATTAGAGGCTACATCCATGTCTGCGGTGTTTTCTTTGGTCCACGTGATGATTCTGAATTACTATTGCCCGCACATTACATATCTCAATAAATTCACTTTTATCCAAATGAACCAAGAGTTGCCAGCGTGGCATTTCTGGACCGTTGTGCTTTTTTTCTTTTTTGTCCGCTAAATTTGGAAAAAGTACGTCAGTAAATGCACGCAACAGGGATTGTTGCAGTATTGTCGAGTCAAAAAGCAAATTTCATGACGTACCATTCCACACGTGGCGGCACCTAACAAACAGAACCAGGTTATTGCTACACGTCCTTGGCGAGACGGGATCCGAGTGAATATTTGGAATTTTGTGAAAGCCACACTTCGATTCCATTAGGCGGTCCCAGTAAACGTACGGAAACGTCTAATGACAGGGTTTACTGGCAGTCCGCTCCATTGTGTCGGGCTATTAAGCAACCTTTCGAGACTATGATTGGTGCCACGTAGTTAGTGTTCACACTTTATAAATCTAAAAATATTCTTCAAACGGACGATAATATCTGTACCACCGGAGGTACTGTAGTTAATTATTCGTACGAAAAGTTTGCGGCCAGATTTTAATTTGAAAATGGAAGTCGAAATTTCGAAACAGAATGGCAAATAGACGCCGCAAACATTGAAGGTCGGTGGATGTCAAACGGAGCGTTCGAGGATACTTTCAGTTGACTTGCATCCAGCGTGGCAAGCGGCACATGGCCTGTACGACGTGTAGGCCTGTGATCGCCTGTTCGAAGTAGATATATTTTTAATTTTTCACGTGTACCAATGGCACACGACCAGTGTGAAACAACTCTCCTCGTGAGGATTGTTTCTTCACACTGGATGATATGCGCGATTGCATCGCGGATCTCAAAAAGTGAAATATCTAACGGTCAAGAATTACGCCAACATCATTGGAGCATCCCGACAGCTTTCTAGTAACGATGGTTTCATCTGACAAAAAAAAAAATTGGTACGGCTCTGTACGAAAACGTACGGCGTCCAGTAACCAACCCCATTTTTCGTCTAATGGAATCTTACCCTTAATTGTTCGTAACCACATGGAGCCTGCGGTCTTGGTGTGTCACTGTACTGTAGTACTTTAGTGTTTCTGGTACGGGTGGTACAGGATTTTGTGTACAGGTACCTATACTGTACTTAAAAGACGGCCTGGGATTCGTGTCACTACATTTTTCTACTACTGTACTGTACACGACGCTGCGTACTTTCCAAACAAAAAGGGTTGTCCTTTTGGAGCATATGACACGAACATCATTCATTTGCCGAGTGTAGGATCCGAATAAAATTTCAAGGCTCCCATTTGTGTTGGGAATCTTCTTATCTGGCGCACAATCGCCACTTCAAATTCTTCAGTCACAAAACGGGAATCGCAAAATCCTATGTGCTCTTAACATGGACCTAGAGGCGAACGAGCAATTACCGTGATTGGAACTACACCGCAAATCGTTATTAGTGTCAAATTTTAAATAGTGTTGAAGAAAATATACCGTCATTGATGCTAATTAGGATTTTGAAAATTAAAAAAAAAAGGTTTATTTTAATTTCGGCGTTTACGCTAATTTGGGAACAGCAAAAAAAAAATATTCTCCGTACGATTATATACTTTAATATACGAATCCGTAAAAAATATTATAAATTGTACGACGCCGCCATATTAAGTATCCGTACCGGTCAGACTAATTTGCGGCGGTTACGTGTCAACACTAGACCGCAAAGCGTAAACTTTAATCTTAGTTTTTTCTATGTTTAACGCTTACGGAAGTGACAATTACGCCAAGCCGTTTCTACGTGTAAGTTGGACGTATTTCCGTTGTTCCGTTCCTCCATCCCTTATGTATTCTAATAACGTCACTTTTTGGTAGTTTTATTAGAGTTAAGTATGTTAATATGTGTCTTGATTGTAATAAGTGTGTTACCTCGTTTGTCTTTCATACGTTTGACATGTATTAACGTCAATGTTGTCCTGTATTAGAGTAAACGTTGACACTAAAATGAGCCAAAAAGTACATACTTACCAACCAAATGATCAATCACGTAACGTGATTGGTCGCTAAAAATTACATGTGTCCAAAATTTTATCCACGCAAACACTATGGGATTTTAACGATGCAAAAAAACATGCCTGTCTTATTGTCGTCTTTCCAAAAAAGACGCGTACATTCAGTGAGCTGCCATGTTTTACCACGCCTCTTTCACAAAAAACGTCCATTGTCAACCACGTTCATACTCCCACGCTGAAAACTGACGCAGTTTTTAAAACTTTCCCGCTAATTGAAATATTTGACTGTCAAACATAACATTTGATTTAAATTTTTGAATGTTCAAACTTTGGCAAGGGTTTTCCCTCTTTTTTTCACAAGAGCTTCTTTTCCCTTTCTATATATACTCGTCGTTAACTCCAACAATGGTACTATTTTCTCTCCCTTTGCATCTACCTTTGTTGTTGCATCTTTTTTTCGTTGCTTCCCATTTATCTTTTACCAATAGCCGTGTTATTTTGAAAAAATATGTGGCCCATTAGGTAACAAGATTTATAACCTCTTAGAAAATCCCATTACTACAACCAATTTCAACCACATATTCCACACATTGGAAAATACACATCCACATTGGAAAACACTCATATAAGGATAAACTTAAAATTAGAAAAAGCTTCTGTCCACATAACATTAGCTTGGTTTCTTGCCCTCGTGGCTCAACCCTTCATATTAAATTATTTTTCACTACTCCCTACTCTTAAATATTATATCTCTTATTTACTAAAACACTACTTAATTTGTAAAAGATTTCAGTGCAAAAATGCCATTGCTCCAATTTGGTTTTAATTGCTCAAGACCAAGATCATTCACAATTTCCACAAACTTTTCCAAAGGAAAATATGTCTACTTTTCTCTTAGACTTTACTATTTATCCATCATCGTATTGGACTAGCCAGGCCAAAGTCAACACTCCGTTGAACAGGTTTTACCTGGGCCAATCATTGATCAGCAATGACTCAGACCGACAAATGCAAAAGCGTGCGAAATCTTTTACTAACTACGTAGGATTTACTTACCAATCAAACGCTACATTTCACTTCGTAACATTTACAGTCAAAAGTGCGCGCCAAACAAAACGCGGCTTCACACGAACGTGCGTCGCAAATTTCACACTCGAAACTACTTACTAAATTCCATAAAGTGAAACTGACGTTTCTTACTTAAATTTGTACGAAATGAACCATCGTGCGTACCAAACGAAATATAGATTCATTTGGTACTTTTTAAACGTACGCCTGAAACTCCGCGGCTAGTTTGATCCTTAACCCGTTAGAATGAACACCCACTCGTTATTTTGACCTGGCGCTGTCGCCTAAATACACCAATCGCTATATCTTTTAAAATACAACTCCAAATCGTGCGATTC
Organism: Zygnema cylindricum; assembly: GCA_037447655.1. NCBI lineage: Eukaryota > Viridiplantae > Streptophyta > Zygnematophyceae > Zygnematales > Zygnemataceae > Zygnema > Zygnema cylindricum. The sequence goes on along the minus strand of JBBHKE010001293.1, from coordinate 1,690 downwards.
TTTCGTAGACGTCTAACAAATTCAAAAATATATATTCGTAGCACTTAAATGCCCATTTACAAACAAGTTCGATCCACTATTACTGTTACATCATCCCCTCCTTATATTTAACTAACCTTAGTTAAAACACATTTTATTCTCAAAAAGGGACTTCTATATTATTATCCCTCCAATACCTTTGTAAAAACTCATATTTTTTATCTTCTAAAGTTAACTCTTCTTCTGACCTTCCTAGATAAGCACTTGCTAGAATATAATATTACCGACCTTAAATCGTTGACCAACCCAATCTATTTGCCATCTGTGAACAATAAGTTTTATAATTATTGAGGGATCTAATTCCAATTCTCTTTCAGTTGGTCGAATATTTTATAGTTTCAACTGACTTATGTGTATCACTGGATGAATTTTTCTTGAAGACAGAAAGTCTAATTTGGCACCAACCGACGATATCATCTCGATTACAGTAAATGGTCCGAGGTACTTAGAAGTAAATTTTCCCGTAGGATCCGATTGTCCCTCAATCTTGCACTTGTAATGAGTTGTAGAAAGCCAAACCTTGTCACCTGTATTTACAACCCAATCACTCTATTTGCGGTTAGCATTTAATTCTTGCCTTATTTGTGCCTCTACTAATGCATCTCGGATTGTTTTCCAAACTTTTTCAAAGTATTCCCAAAACTTTGTTCTATAACCCCTAATATCTTGAGTGACTCTACTTATTAAGCCTAATGCTTCTCTCAGTAGGTATCCGTATGAAACTTCAAACAGTGAAAATCCTGTACTAACATGTTAACATGAATTGTATGCAAATTCCATTAATGGCAATTTAGATTCCCATGTGTTCTGAACTCCACTACAAACAGTCCTAAGCATTTCTTCTAGTATACAGTTCATCCTTTATGTCTGTCCATCTATCTGAGCATGATAAGAGGTACTCATTTTTAATTAAGTGCCTAAATTTTGCTGCAATTCTTTCCAAAATGCAGACTTAAAATTGCAATTATGTGTTCTCCATTGGACTACAGAATTCATGAAGCATCTAAATAGTTTTTTGTAGAAATTAATGGTCCTTTTTAAAGATTTTCTAGGTCTAAATAGAAATATAGAAAAAAGCTGAGGCAGTCTATCTCAAACTTCTCTCTCCAACTACCACACTTGTCGTAGTCACTAAGAAGTTGGAGAGGAAGCTAGAGCCATGGCTACCTAGGCTATCCAGAGGTTTACGGGAAATAGATTAGTTGATTTATTGAATGGTAGTTTAGTAGTTTATTTACTAAAACAAATAGTGATGCAACCATGATTTGATCCTGAAACCTGCTGGACGGCAGGCAGCTGGTAGCGAGTAACCTTATCCGTTAGGTCTAGAGCTAATGATACATGTTGTAGGGTTTCATATTTATTAAAACATTAACACGTAGGATAATTCATTTAACGGAACTGCTAACGGCATACATAGTGTCATTTATGTAGAAGTACGGATTACGGTACAGATAAGAAACAAGTGTTGTAATTTATAAATCTTTATTTCAGTTAATAGGGGTAAAAATAACTTAGGATATATTTCCTAGTAGTCTACTGTAAGACTTACCTTAATTAGTGTTACAGTAGCAAGAGGTACATTAGAGTGTATCGTACTGTATCGTACTTTTGCAGGGACACGTGTCGGCGAAATAACGTATGCAGGTTT